>WNGS01106988.1:0-19374 GCA_020271785.1 Procambarus virginalis | reverse complement strand
GGCGTCGACATTGATGATGAAGGGCTTCGTATTATCTGGAGAGACAAGAATGGGATTAGAATATAGCAGAGATTTAAGTTGTTCAAAGGCAACGGTCTGTTGAATGGTCCACTGATACCGTTGCTTGGGGCTGGTCAGATTAATCAATGGTGTCGCTACCGTACTAAAATTCTTCACAAACCTACGATAGTAAGATGCAAGTCCAAGGAAGCGCATGAGTGATAGAGCAGGCAGTGAGATTTACGCTAGTGGCTATGATGGAGGGCCAGGCCATTGTCTATGTATAATGCGTATAGTTCACTGACAAAGCGCTGGTTGTCTGGTCCTGCAAGCCTTTCTGCAAGTCTAATAAGACCAGGGATAATGCCTGCACGTGATGCAGGGGGCTGTGAAGGAGCCTGTGGGACCTTGGGTTCCAAATGAGAAGGCTGTGTCGCCTGCTGGGAGGAGCCACATGTTGGAAAGACTGGAAAGTCTTCTGGTCAATTAGTGAGAGCTAAGGTGGTGGGTTGAACGCTTGGGGCTCTGATCGAGGAGGTAGAAGGGTTGTTTCTCTTGGCTTCAAACTGGGCCTTGATGCTTTCCTGTCTGCGAGGGCAGCGGTAGGAAATTGCAGGGTGATTGCTATCACAGAGCAAGCAGCGATGGACTGTTGCCTTGCATATGGAGTAGTGATGGTCCAGTGCTCACAGGCTGCACTTCTGGACAGGGTGCTGACACTTCTTGGTCGGGTGGGAGAGCTCGTAGCACTTAAAGCAGTGCTGGATCTCATGGTATCGTTCCTTTTTTATTTGGTGGGGTGGAATTTTTAAGCCGAAGCAGTAGAATCCTTGTGTGGCAGCCTGGGTGGCCGCAGCTATGGTGGTGAACGTAATCTTCATTGATGTTTTGTCAGTGTTGCAGAACGCAAGTTTGAATACAGCCAGGATTGGATTTTCGTCCTCGATATTGTCCTTGATATGATGTTGAGGTCGGTCAGCGATCCACTGGCTGGTCCTGCTGATAAAAAACAGTTCTTCCGGCCAGGAACTGACGTGGGAAGTGAGGATGTAGGTGGTGCTCTTTACGAAGAATGGCATCGTTAGTCAGGAGTTTTTCTAGCTCCTCTTCACATGAAAAGAAGAGCACGATATCTTCACCTTCCTGACTAATGTCAGCGGGTTCGAGGCCAGTAACGTCCTTCAGGATCTTTAAAATATTGCTTCTCCCGATAGCATGACCGTCAAGTGGGCTAGCTCTGACCTTAAGACGTTTGGGTCGCATTGTGACCACACTGTTCCTTGTGGTGTGTGGTGTCAGACTGGACCACTGCCGGACTGTGTAGTGTGGGGGGAAATGTGTTGGTGTTATATACCTCCTGCTGCAGGACGTACATGCAAGACTGCTATGGTACACCCACGTTCATCAAAATGTATTGGGTTACCATCTTGATTCCTAATAGTGATGCTGACGCTGTCTATCATATTGATGTTAAGTCGTACGTACAGTTTTTTATTGTTGCTGTTATCACTTCCATTTAGGGAGATTACATCCAAAATTATTACAGACTGGTTCCCATATCTAGTAGAAGAGATCTTATCACAATAAACACAATATCAACTCCTCCTCTAGGCTTTGACGGGAATAGACATGTGTCAACTACGCTCGAGGCATAATGGGGTTTTGTGAATGTCATATGCGCTATCAGGAACTACGCCCAGCACTTTCCCGAGACCAGGTCCGAATGATAATGAAACTCTACTGACGTTTCTATGCCCCGTTGCAGAGCTAATATTCTCCTCACTAATTACAGTAGTGATCTTGTTTCGATTGGATTAAGAATCGTATTTAATAAAATGTGTTCCATATTTAGGTGAAAATTGTTTAAATGCTTTTCCTAAAAAACTGAGTTTAGCATTATTTGAAAATATGGCGGCTATTTCTGTATTAATCGTGGTATTAATTTCTTTTATAGTTCCAGCTAAAACAACAGATGATAAATGCTTTGAATGCAAATATCGCTCCACACCCACTTTCCCTATATGTAACCCCTACACGTATATAGGACTCAGGATTATCACGCTTATTAACATAATGGGATGTGGGGAGAAGTAATTTTTGTAGACACATTTCATAGCGTCTCCTGGGATCTTATTATAGCTGGTTAAACAATCGATTTTGGAACGATGCGGGGTTGTTATTTGGGAATAAATGCGTATCTGATACGCTGGTGGCGTAAATCACGTGAGTGTCTATCGCTCTATCTCCTTAGACTGCTTTTTGCTAAATAAAGCTACTTACACATTACATACACATTTATATACGCCCACCTGTTAATATACGATCCAGGAAGCATTCCTTTTACTATGAGGATCTATCTTCGCAGTTGCCTTTCTCTTAACAGAAAGAGCCTCATACACTTGACTGCTTGCCGTAGTATTGCGGAATAAATCTCGTGGTGTAGAAGTTAGTGTGAAAAACAGTTGAACAATAGGCAATTTATCAGGTAATAAAACATTTAAGCTCAGTCATTTTATGTATAATGTCGTTTATTATATGAATGCCAGATACTGGAGCCAATACATTTCCATTCAGATCCCAAGGAACGATTCCACTAGCATCATAATGGATTAACAAGGATCTTGCATATTCATGATCTCGTACGTTCGACTTCAAATCTATTAAATGTTTTATGGAAGGGTTGGTATGTACCTGAGGAGCAGCTTTCACCGTTTGATGATGTGCTGGTTTCACAGTTAGGTGTGTGGGACTGTGTGCAGCTTTCGGTTGTCCACTATTTTACGCGGATCGAGATAAAAGGCTTTCATTTTTTGTTACTTACTGAACAACCGTGTAATTAAACTAGCTGCAATCGGCAGAATAATGGATAAAATACTGCCTCCTCGTTTGCTGGTTAATATCTGTTTCTTCGTTGACACAGAAGGCCTCTTACAGGCTAGTGAGCGAATAAGCAATTTATATTTTTTCAACTTTTTAATGGCCTTGTCGGGCACAGGTAACTTTTTTTTTAAAGCTATTAAAAATTTTTGATAAACAATTTATATGTGGTTTCTTCAATTTTTCAATCAACTGTTTTCTCGAGGAATACTGAAATTTAGATAATAGCTGGATCTTAATGGTGAGGAAATTGATGGTGGTTTCTATGAGCAAGAATTACCACCCACACACTTACCTCAAACCTTTAATATTGAAAAGGTATTGGGGCAACGTAGAGTCTCTGGTAAACTTCAGTATAAAGTTAGGTACGCTGGATATGATCGGTCATTCGATCAATGGATCGATGCTGGTGACATATTACATTTATAATAAAGAAGCCCTTGGTTTATAAATACAAGGAGGCGACGACAAGCCACACGGCACCTCGGATGCATTTCCGATGGTTCCTTTCATATAAAAGGGGTGACGCCGAGGAAAATAAGACTCGCGTCCCTACCAAAAAAAGTAGGGACGCGAGTCTTTTTTTGGTAGGGACGCGAGTCTTATTTTCCTCGGCGTCACCCCTTTTATATGAAAGGAACCATCGGAAATGCATCCGAGGTGCCGTGTGGCTTGTCGTCGCCTCCTTGTATTTATAAACCAAGGGCTTCTTTATTATAAATGTAATATGTCACCAGCATCGATCCATTGATCGAATGACCGATCATATCTAGCATACCTAACTTTATACTGAAGTTTACTTTTTTTGGTAGGGACGCGAGTCTTATTTTCCTCGGCGTCACCCCTTTTATATGAAAGGAACCATCGGAAATGCATCCGAGGTGCCGTGTGGCTTGTCGTCGCCTCCTTGTATTTATAAACCAAGGGCTTCTTTATTATAAATGTAATATGTCACCAGCATCGATCCATTGATCGAATGACCGATCATATCCAGCATACCTAACTTTATACTGAAGTTTACCAGAGACTCTACGTTGCCCCAATACCTTTTCAATATTAAAGGTTTGAGGTAAGTGTGTGGGTGGTAATTCTTGCTTATAGAAACCACCATCAATTTCCTCACCATTAAGATCTTTCAGAAAGTATAAAGGGATGTGTTGTCTCTGATCAATACGTGTAACTATAAATATCTCTCGTGTGTTCTGCTGCTTAAACCATTTCCTAAACTTGGAAATGCGATCAGATAGTGTGATACGTACTGTATCACCGACAGTCAATCGAGGAATGACGGATCTCGTTGATTTGCTTTGACTTTTGTACATTAAATCAAATTGTTCGACGTGATCACTAGGTGAGGATAGTGTGTGTACCTCCTCGGGTGTCTTCCCCTTCAATCCTCTGTGGGAGGTTTAATTATATGTTTTCACAATATCTGGTAGAGCCTGCATGTATTTTAAAGTGTTGTGCGCCGTCATAAACTTGTAAAGTTTATCTTTTAAAGTACATATGAATCTCTCAGCAATAGAAGCCTTAGTCTCCTGAGAAAATACACTATATAACTTAACTATCTTTGTTGCCAGTATTTTTTTTCATAGCGGCGTTATAAAATTCCCCACCTCTATCAGAATTAATTTTTCGCACTCCCCATGAATGAGGAGAATCTAGAATTATAGCCAGAGCTTTACTGGTAATTTTCCCATCCTTGCCACGTAAGGGTAATACTTGGGCGAACCGGGAGAGTATATCTACGCATACGAGTAAATATTTCACTCCGTCATTATGTTTGTCCAAAAAACTCATCTCGGCCAAGTCTATAGCTTGAAATAGCCGCGGTTTAAGGCTTAATACCCGACGCCGTGGGAATTTATGCGGTTGTAAATAATGCAACGTATAAGAATCAGAGCTTTTCAGATAATCTTTTACATCGGCTACAGTTATACTATGGTTAATTAATTTGGCGGCCTTATACAGCCTCTGTACCCCTCCAAGCCCCCCGCTAGATGAGGGGTCGTTATATACTGGTTTCTATACATCTTTCTTGCTCACCATTGATAAGCTATCTCATAGGGTAGTTCGTGAACAATATTACCGTGTAATGTTATAGTAGAGGGTGTGTTCGAGCCCAGATCTACTAGCAAATACCCATAGGGTTGGCTAATAACTTTCTTCTATAACTCTACAAATTTCTTTGAATCCTGTTTCCCAAATATTTGCCGTCCAAGTGTTTCAATTTGTGAGAGGTCTCTTGATTTAACCAATATGAAATGAGAAGCACTTAAACTAATGTTCCTCGAATATTTACCTGGAAAAAATATATTTTAAATAATCAGTATGACGGGAACCATGAAATGCCGCCCCCTAGTAAACATGACTGATATGATTTTTGAATTTGCAGACTCTGTGAAAAGGTCATCATAGATTACTAAGATATGTGACTCATTATCCACTTGCTCTTCCACAGGATCAATAATAGTTGAATGCTCGATCAGCTTCCTTTTATTTTGTGGATCTGACCGTAATTCAGAGTATTCCCCTCCGCATATAATTATTGAGGAGAACTTGTGCTGATACTTCCTTACAAGTTTACTGCACAAGTAGGATTTTACGCTGTTAGAATAGCCAGCTATAATAACACGAGACGGTTCTCGGAATATATATAGATGTTCCTCATGGATTATGTCATAGGAACTGTCCATGATTAATGCTTCGTTAAGACTGCTAAAACTAAGGAAATGTGGCGGTATTTATACAAACATTAGTTATTTACAGCATGTACACAATGCTGAAACAGAGACGAATGCGCTGGCTCGGGCACGTTGTGAAAATGGGCGACGGCAGGATCCCCAAGGATCTCCTGTACGGAGAGTTGATGCAGGGAAAGCGTCCAACAGGCCAGCCCCAGCTACGGTACAAAGACGTATGCAAGAGGGACCTGAAAGCCATGGACGTCGATCTTGCTATATGGGAGACACTAGCTGCAGACCGTTCAGCCTGGAGGCAGTCTGCTCAAAGAGGTCTCTCCAAGTTCGAGGAGTCACTTGCCAAGGAATCGGAGGCAAAGAGACAGAGATGGAAGCCAGTAGCAAGGAAGACAGACCAGAATCGGACATCGTTTGTGCTCGGTGTGGGATGGACTGCCACTCGCGGATTGGCCTCATCAGTCATACCAGACGCTGCACCAGGATTGACAACCAGAGCGCAACTCCATAGTCTCCCGAGACTGAAGGATGCCTACTACTACTACTACTAGTCATTTACAGATGTTTTATTCACATAATATATGTACAGCAGCAGCAGCAGCATGAAAACTAATCATAGTTCTTACAGTCTAGCTCAGTCTAGAGAGAAGCTACAGTCTACAGGGGAGCTGGTCGGCCGAGCGGACAGCACACTGGACTTGTGAGCCTATGGTCCCGGGTTCGATCCCGGGCGCCAGCGAGAAACGATGGGCAGAGTTTCTTTCACCCTATGCCCCTGTTACCTAGCAGTAAATAGGTACCTGGGAGTTAGTCAGCTGTCACGGGTTGCTTCCTGGGAGTGGAGGCCTGGTCAAGGATCGGGCAGCAGGGACACTAAAAAAGTCCCGAAATCAACTCAAGATAACTCAGTTCACAAACAATAATAATATTAAACATCCTATTCCCTAGTATACAGTTCTTGTCATATGGGTCATCTATCTATCTATCTATCTATCTAAATAACTATCTTAAAAAAATAATAACTCTATCTACTAACTAAATTGTACAACGTAAATCTAGTGAGGGTTGAACAGTTTTTGAGGTGAAGCATCTCGCTTGCTCCAGGGGCAGAATACAGGGTAGAGTCTCTGTGGTTGCTCTACTTCTTCCATTTCACCATCCTCCATAAACACTTCTTCTATCCCTTCTATCTCCTCCTCTCCCACTTCCACACCCATATCATCATCATTGTTATTGGGAATATCTGGATGTCCATATGCTAGGGACTGAGTGGGGCTTAGAATGAAGCGTTTATGGTCAAAAGCCGACAAACCTCTGCATGTACTGCGACATGTACATATCTTTCCTTGCACATTACGTATAGATCTAGACATAAACCTAATTGAAGTGTTTGTTTCAAGAGTGTGCTGAAACAAGTCGTGTGAGAGTTTCTCTTGCACGTGGTACAGCACACCCTTTCATTTACAAGTGTGCTCCCCATCTTGAGTGGTGAAAGAGTATGTTTTAGGTCTGAGAGCAATTAATTGGTTAATAATCTTAGAGCCTATTACTGACTTAAGCAATCCCAGGTCTCCTTCACGCGCTTTCGAGTAGGACGGATGTGTGTCATTAAAATTGCTAAAATCGATACAGTCGGAGAGAGGAGACTTATTCAGCTCTTCAAACACATCCCGACAGTTGAGTTTAATGATGAAAGAGTCTGTGTCTGTATATAACAGACTCGCTTTATCCCCATACGTCGGTTTGACAACATCATACCAAAACTCATAGAAACGCCTCTTAGCAATTTGAAGTATATGATAACCCAGGTAAGTAGCAGTGTTGACTAGGAGAGACTTCTGCTTGATAGTCCATATCACACGATCCTTACTCAGTAAAAGGCTCCGCTTATAGAACGAGTTTCGAGCAAGTTTCAGGAACTGTCTACGATCCTTGACCAAATAGTGTTTGTTCCCATATTTAGATACATCTGTGAGACTCTTTCCATATATAGAGTTTGATACGAGTTTGAAAGCCTTTTTTGATTGCACATTTGGTACTGGCAGGTTCACGAACATTTGTTTCAATGAAGTCTTTAAAGTAGGTCTCCTGCTCGAATTCATAGATGTCATGAACTTTAGCGACCTCTAATCCAATATGCATGAGCAACTGTAACAGATCCAGACTAACCAGGAAATCTTTCTGAGGGAGATGAGAGGCAATTAATTTAGTGTTTTTTAGGCAGGCCACGTCTTTCTTCTATAAGAATATTCTTAGTGTAAGGTGAAATGTGTTCCTCAGTAATACAAGTACAGGAAAGAACTAAGGGCAGTTCATCTGTATACCTCGCCACCTCCGGACTAACCTGCAGTGTATCACAAAACACCCAATACCCCTTGGACCCGTCACATGGGATATTCTCTAAGCCGTGCTCTAGCAGCTCAACTCATTCTTTGGGGCACACGTGAAGAACACAAATGCGAACAAGCCTGAATGGTCCCCAGGCATACTGCAACTGAAAACTCACACCCTAGAAGTGACTCGAACCCATACTGCCAGGAGCACTATGCAACTGGTGTACAGGAGTTTTCAGTTGCATGTATGCCTGGGGACCATTCAGGCTTGCTTGCATTTGTGTTCCTCACGTGTGCCCCAAAGAATGAGGTGATTTGATAAAATATTATCCCAAGATTGCCAGCGGGCTGATGAGGAAATAGCCACGGCTACCATCAGCTTTTGTCCGGTCATGATGGTCGAGTGGATAAGGTGCCCTGTACACCAGTTGCATAGTGCTCCTGGCAGAATGGGTTCGAATCACTTCTGGGGTGTGAATTTTCAGTTGCATGTATGCCTGGGGGACCATTCAGGCTTGTTCACATATATATATATATATATATATATATATATATATATATATTATATATATATATAATATATAAATTATATTGGTGTATACTGGCAGCAGGTTTTCCTTTTACACATGTCTCATTGAATAGACCGCATATTCTGTATTTACTATCTTTTTGATTTAGGGCTTCTATCCCTCTAACTATTTTTCTTAGCAATCAGGGCTTAGCTGAAATAGGAGTTCTCCAAAACTCATTTTCGTATTTCTGGGTGAAGAAAAGATGTGGATTACTATAGAATGTTTTACACTTATTTAAACAATTTGCACGACGTTTCGAACCTCCATGGTTCATCTCTCAAGGAGAAATGTTACAATGTGGTTTGATTATATACCCGCACTTGGTCAGGTGATAAAACATAAAGGTGAAAACATAGGGGATACATAGGGGATACATAGGGGATAATGGGGTGAAACATATGAACATAAGAATAGAGGTAACCGCAGAAGGCCTATTGGCCCATACGAGGCCGCTGGCATCTACATACAAAGATTAATCCAGTGTAATTGGCCTGTTTATGTTGGACCATGTCTTCTTGTTGGCATCGTTATGTTCTGGTCTTTGTCCTTACTCTCATATTTGGAAGAGTAATATTTCCGTGATTTGGGTGTTCATGGTAAGGTTGTTCTGTTCTTATGTGAATTGCTTCAAGAATTTGTAATCTTCTTGCATCTGGGTTTTTGTCTATTATGCATGTATTCTTGTTCAACATTTCTCTTGTTAGGGTGATGTCATGGGCTTGTCTCATGTGATTCCTAGGGCACCGGATTGAAGATGGCATGTCAAACGCACGTGTGTATCACTGGTACGGGCACGTGTGTACCACTGGTACTATGGCACGTGAGTATCACTGGTACTATGGCACGTGAGTATCACTGGTACTATGGCACGTGTGTATCACTGGACTATGGCACCTGTGTATCACTGGTACTATGGCACGGGTGTATCATCACTGGTACTATGGCACGTGTGTATCACTGGTACTATGGCACCTGTGTATCACTGGTACTATGGCACCTGTGTATCACTGGTACTATGGCACCTGTGTATCACTGGTACTATGGCACCTGTGTATCACTGGTACTATGGCACCTGTGTATCACTGGTACTATGCACGTTGTATCACTGGTACTATGGCACCTGTGTATCACTGGTACTAGGCACCTGTGTATCATCACTGGTACTATGGCACCTTTGTATCACTGGTACTATGGCACCTGTGTATCACTGGTACTATGGCACGTGTGTATCACTGGTACTNTCGCCACAGAGCCAAAGTAGCGGAAGGAAGATCCACTGCGATATGGCACGAACAAGCCACTGGTTACTCCTCTTTAAGCCTGGCAAAAAGATATCCAGAGACATTGCAGTACCATACACAGACTCAGGCTTGGTACAAGTGCTGCTGGGAGGTAATGAACCCAATAGTTAAAGATGTCACAAATGTGAAACTGAGGCAGGGCGCCACTGTTGCACTACTTACTGGAATGTGAAGCTACTGAACCCCTGCGCATCAAACTCACATTAATCCACGACAGCAGCTGCATTAGATGCACATTCCACCGCGACTACAATGATTAGAAAGCTGTGGAGGAATGGGACTCATTAGTGAGCATTCTGCATCTACATCCACAACCAAGATAATGTTAATAAATCAAGATTAAAACCAGTGCACTAAAACAGAAGCGATAAATAAGCAGGGGAAAAGGAGAAATCCCTTTCTCCATTTTAAACTTAGACCAAAATATCACAGGAAAAAGGTTATCATGTAACCAAACTCAATTACGGGCTCACCATAGCCCGTGCTACATGGACACTTCGTCCTGAGTAGCTAAAACTTTAACAACAACAACACTTCCATCATCTTACGGGCTATTCATGCCCGTGCCACCTATTGGGTGGCTTAATCTTTATCAGTCAGTCAATCTTCCCTCATCACAATCGACTAGAGAATGGTCAAGGACGGGCCGAAACGTCGTCGTCCCTTCACTTTCTAGTGTGGTTTGGTCAAACATAAGTCTTTATATGTAATTTAATAAACACATCTGCACATCAGGGAGATACATAATGACATAATAATACAACTCAGCAGTAAGCAGGAGTCGTCGTAGTCTGCCTGTGGGGTTGACCGTCAGGATCTCGTGGTCCCCGAGTCAAACCAGGAATTCAGTGTTGCTCCTTTAATTTGTTTTGTCCTTCGTCTTATATTGTTATTGTCTTTAATTTAACTCCATTCAGTAATTTAACTTTATGATATATTATAGTAATATATAAAACCCATACAAAAAATACAGTCGGATCCTAAGATCGTTAAATATCAATGATAAAATGTTGAGTTCAAAGCAAGGGATCGAACCCGCACCCCTGGTCACCTCAAACACATGTACTACCGACTGAACAATAAGGGACACAAAGGCATCTCAACCACCTGGAGTTAACACCAGTATTACCAGGAGATTGCAAGGCACCATGTACCATAAATTATAAATACTACCAGAGTTACTTTGAGTTTAGAAGGTACCATGTGGAACGCTATTCATAAGTATTACAGACTTACTTGGATATTGCAAAGTACCATCCAGTACCTCAACAATAATTACTATTAAACTTACTTGGAGTTTACAAGGTACCATCCGGTATCACCATGATAAGTATTACCAGACATACCAGGAGTTTCAATGGTTTATAAGGTACTACAGCCGAAAGTACTACCATACTTCCTTGGCATTTGAAAAGTACTCTCCGGTACAATCTGGCACAAGAACAGAGTAAGCAAAACAGCCATCAAGCAAAACAGACCCGCCTCCATACTCCAGAGATGGATGACTTTCTTCTCTACAACAACACATTTTTTGTGATCAAACCCGTAAATTATTGCGACCAAAAATCATATTACTGCAAGATCACACACGGAAGGTAGTGAACGTCCATAAATGGTCAGGAGGCAAGACTTACCATGAGAGGTGAAGGGTAAATGGTCAGGTGGCAAGACTTACCATGAGAGGTGAAGGGTAAATGGTCCAGTGGCAAGACTTACCATGAGAGGTGAAGGGGTAAATGGTCCAGTGGCAAGACTTACCATGAGAGGTGAAGGTAAATGGTCAGGAGGCAAGACTTACCATGAGAGGTGAAGGGTAAATGGTCAGGTGGCAAGACTTACCATGAGAGGTGAAGGGGTAAATGGTCAGTGGCAAGACTTACCATGAGAGGTGAAGGGGTAAATGGTCAGGAGGCAAGACTTACCATGAGAGGTGAAGGGGTAAATGGTCAGGTGGCAAGACTTACCATGAGAGGTGAAGGGTAAATGGTCAGGTGGCAAGACTTACCATGAGAGGTGAAGGGGTAAATGGAAGGTGGCAAGACTTACCATGAGAGGTGAAGAGGTAAATGGTCAGGAGGCAAGACTTACCATGAGAGGTGAGGGTAAATGGTTAGGAGGCAAGACTTACCATGAGAGGTGAAGGGTAAATGGTCAGGAGGCAAGACTTACCATGAGAGGTGAAGGGGTAAATGGTCAGGTGGCAAGACTTACCATGAGAGGTGAAGGGTAAATGGTCAGGAGGCAAGACTTACCATGAGAGGTGAAGGGGTAAATGGTCAGGAGGCAAGACTTACCATGAGAGGTGAAGGGGTAAATGGTCAGGAGGCAAGACTTACCATGAGAGGTGAAGGGTAAATGGTCAGGAGGCAAGACTTACCATGAGAGGTGAGGGGTAAATGGTCAGGAGGCAAGACTTACTTTGAGAGGTGAAGGGGTAAATGGTCAGGTGGCAAGACTTACCATGAGAGGTGAAGGGTAAATGGTCACGAGGCAAGACTTACTTTGAGAGGTGAATGGGTAAATGGTCAGGGAGCAAGACTCACCAAGAAAGGTAAATATAATTACTATGAGAATTTTAGTGCCAACATTATTCAGGAAAATATATTATTGTCCTGTAATTTTATAAACACTTCTGCACATAAGGGAGATACATAATGACATAATTAAATACAACTCCACAGTAAGCAGGAGTCGTCGTGGTCTGCCTGTGGGGTCGACCGTCGGGGTCCTCATGGTCCTCGGGTCAAACCCATTACTGTCTGGTTTCTCCTTTTAATATGTTGTTCCCCATCATGTTATCTTTGTTATCGTTCTCTCGTGTTGAACATTTAGCTTCTCTCAGTATTTTAACCTTATTATATATTATATATGGTAAATAAAACACCATTCATAAAATTCGGTGAGATCACAAGATCATTATACAGTATATCAATGATAAAATATTGAGGTCATTGCATGGATCGAACCTGCACACTTGGCCACCTCGAGCACATGTACTGCCAACTGAATAATACGGTTGAACAATAGCTCAACCATAAGTACTACCAGACTTTCTTGCTATTTGAAAGGTTCCATCCGGTACCACAAACTTAACTACTACCAGACTTGATGACCAAACCACACATGAGAAGATGGAGAAACTACGACGTTTCGGTCCATCCTGGACCATTATCAAATTGTGTGGAAGAAGAGAGGATGTTTTTGTTGTTTTACATACAGCTACTCGGAGCACAAAGTACCAAGTAGCACGGGCTAAGGCGAACCTGTAGTAGACTTACCTGGCCACAGGAGCGGGAGTAGTAACTTAGAAGAGAGGATACTGTTGTTGTTGTTTTAGATTTGGCTACTCAGAACGAAATGTCCATGTAGCACGGGCTATAATGAGCCCGTAATTGAGGAAGAGAGGAAGGTAAGGGGAAATATATAAAGCAAGAGAGTGAAGTGGTTGCCTTACCTGCGTTTAAGGTGAGGATCAGGTAAGAAAAGAAGGTAAGAGAAAGGTGAAAGGTAAGAATAGTATTAAAGGTTCCATTATTATGAGTGTAAGAATAGGATGAAGGAAGAATGAGTGAATGAATGGGATGAAGGAAGTATGGGATTAGGTAAGAATATGAGGAAGGTAAGAAAAAGAAACGAGGAAAGGCTTACGTCAGGTCACGTTTGTTAAGAAGGTTGGAGCATTTAAGTATGTACTGTGGAAGGGAAGAGTCAACATCAACAAAGCCAGGACTAAGGTTCATGCTGGGTATGTTGTGTATCAGAGCCGAGTCAACAAGATGGCGTCTGTGAAGAGTAGAGGCAGGGAAGATTATTTTAGAGAAAGATCAATCAGTAGGATGATTAGAGTCCCTAACATGACAGAAGAGAGCAGTGTTTGTGTCTGCAGACATAACACTTCTTTTGTGTTCCTTGAGTCTGTCATTCAGTGTACGCCCAGTTTCCCAAAAGTATTGGAGAGGACAAGACGAACAGGAAATAGAGTAGACACCAGCAACATTGGAAGCTGCAGGAGCAGTGTGAACCAGATTTCTACCACGACTGTTGGTTTTTCCAAAGGCGAGCTTTACGTCGAGAGGACGAAAGAATATTAGACATTAAAATAATTTTTTCAGTGATAGAGAAGTTAAAAAATGGAATGCACTAGGCAGTGATGTGGTGGACGAAGACTCCATACACAGATTCAGATGAAAGATATGAACCTGCACACCAGTTGATAGACAGTTGAGAGGCGAGGCCAAAGAGCCAGAGCTCAACTCACGTAAGCACAACTAGGTGAGTACGAAGAGGATTAGTGAGATTTTTGTGTTCAGATATGAAGGGAAGACATCACAGTGGAACAAGTGCCGGAAACAGGTTTGGCATGAATTAAATTACCCTCTAACCTGCTCCTCACCTCACTTTCCTACCTGCTCCTCACCTCACTCTCTTACCTGCTCCTCACCTCACTCTCTTACCTGCTCCTCACCTCACTCTCTTACCTGCTCCTCACCTCACTCTCCTACCTGCTCCTCACCTCACTCTCTTACCTGCTCCTCACCTCACTCTCTACCTGCTTCTCACCTCACTCTCTTACCTGCTCCTCACCTCACTCTCTTACCTGCTCCTCACCTCACTCTCTACTGCTCCTCACCTCACTCTCTTACCTGCTCCTCACCTCACTCTCTTACCTGCTCCTCACCTCACTCTCTTACCTGCTCTCACCTCACTCTCCCCCCACCTCCTCTCTTACCTGCTCCTCACCTCACTCTCTACCTGCTCCTCACCTCACTCTCTTACCTGCTCCTCACCTCACTCTCTTACCTGCTCCTCACCTCACTCTCTTACCTGCTCCTCACCTCACTCTCTTACCTGCTCCTCACCTCACTCTCTTACCTGCTCCTCACCTCACTCTCTTACCTGCTCCTCACCTCACTCTCTTACCTGCTCCTCACCTCACTCTCTTACCTGCTCCTCACCTCACTCTCTTACCTGCTCCTCACCTCACTCTCTTACCTGCTCCTCACCTCACTCTCTTACCTGCTCCTCACCTCACTCTCTTACCTGCTCCTCACCTCACTCTCTTACCTGCTCCTCACCTCACTCTCTTACCTGCTCCTCACCTCACTCTCTTACCTGCTCCTCACCTCACTCTCTTACCTGCTCCTCACTCACTCTCTTACCTGCTCCTCACCTCACTCTCTTACCTGCTCCTCACCTCACTCTCTTACCTGCTCCTCACTCACTCTCTTACCTGCTCCTCACCTCGCTCTCTTACCTGCTCCTCACCTCACCCTTTTACCTGCTCCTCAACATCGCCACAACACTGCTAGAGGCAGCTTCTGAGAAGGACACAGCGCATCTTCTAGCTGTGCAAGCCCCCCATGCCGGGACTTCCTGTTGGCAGTCCTTAATTCTGCCTTGGGCACCTTCCTGGACCATCGGGCCCTAAGTATTGATGTTGCTCGCGCCTTGCCGCCCCTATCTCCACCGAGCACCGGGTGTATTTGCGGCCATGCACGGGCGGACCAATACGGCAGCCATGGTCTCATCTGTCGTAAGACACAGGGAAAGATTGCCAGACATAAAGCAGTCAATGACATCATCAGGCGAAGTTTGGCTACAGCTGGGTGCCCAGCACAATGGGAACCTCAGTTGTGCAGACCTGACAACAACCAAAAACGCCCAGATGGAGTCACCCTGCAGCCATGGAGGGAAGGTAAACAGGGCGTATGGGATTACACGCGGGCATCGATATTGGCTGATACCTATCTACCTAACAGCACAGTTGAGGGAGGCGGGGCAGCCACCTTCAGTGAGACCCAGAAACCAACAAGTACAGAGACCTAGAATGTTGTTACAGGTTAGTGCCGATAGGCTCTGAGACTTTGGGCGCCTGGGGTAAATGTGCACTTAAATTCTTAAAGGAGGTGGGCGAGGAACTCAATGGGAAAACTAAAGACTCACAAGCGGCCACTTTCCTGTTCTGGATTCTGAAGGTCTGGGTTTGAGTCACTTCTGGGGTGTGGAGTTTTCAGTTGCATATATGCTTGGGTACCATTCAAGCTTGTCCACATTTATGTTGCTGAAATGGCCAAACATAATGAGGTGATTTGATGAAATAACTATGCCCAAGATTACCATCAAAGTGCCCTCGGGACGGTGGGGAAAAAGCCTCGGCTACCATCGTCTTTTGTACGGTCACTGATGGTCGAGTGGTTAAGGTACCATGTACACCAGTTGCATTGTGCTCCTGGTGGTCTGGGTTCGAGTCACTTCGGTGTGGAGTTTTCAGTTCTATATATGATTGGGGACCATTCAGCTTGTTTGCATTTATATATGTACATATATATATATATATATATATATATATATATATATATATATATATATATATATATATATATATATATATATATAGTGTGTGTGTGTGTGTGTGGTGTGGTGTGTGTGTGTGTGTGTGTGTGTGTGTGTTGTGAATTGTGATGGAAAAAAAGAAGTGTAGGTGCTCGGCAGTCCTCCTAATGGCTGGTGTCAATGCCAATCACATTTAACAAAAAAAATGACTGCTTGGCTGTTGCCTCCTGTGGTAAAGTAAGGAAAACACGTAAAACAAATCTTATGAACAATAAAATTTTAATTAACTTGAAAATAAATATGAACAAAGATAATCCCTTGGCTATGTACAGTGCAAACAAACAAGATTATAAAGTAAAAAAATAGCATAAAATAAAACAGTGGTGACATTGCTCTACAGTGAATAAAGACAAGAAATGAATTAACATGTGCTGAGAATAAAGCACTGGCTGAGAACATCCACTAATAAACAGAGCATATATCAGATGGTTGTATCAGCTTTGAGAGCACAGGATATTCTAAATCCAATGGCTTGTGCATGCTCAGTCATCGGCTATGTAGATGGCACTGATGTGCAGAGGTACAGAGGTGCAGACGTCGATTCACCAATCAGAAGCGAGCTGGCTGGAAGTGGTGGTTTGGTGATCGACGTAGGTGGAGGGGGGAGGTGGACAGTGAGTGTCTGATACATATGCGCTTGGCAGAAACGTATTTTACTCAATACGCACTACACTTGCTTGTAGTATCTAGATGTTGTAGATGTACTGAAGTAACATGATGATAGGAAAGAGCAGGCCAAATCTTTATTGAAGAAGATTATCGTAACAGCTCTCCCCCGAAGCCTGCTCTTACGGGTTCAGTACTTAACTAGATGGTGTAGAGGTAGGAGTAGCTGTCTCTACCTCGTAGACTCTGGAGAGGACGTCGGCTATGATGTTTCCGAACCTTTGATGTAGAAGATCTCCAGATTAAAATTCTGCAAGTACAGAGCCCAGCGTAGAAGACGTTGATTGCTGAATTGGCCTGTTGTAGGAACCGCAGGGGATTATGGTCTGAGTAGATGGTAATAGACCGATTTCCCTGTAGATAAAGTTCGAAATATTGCAGATTCAGGACGATGGAGAGGAGTTCCTTTTCCATAGTGCTGTAGTTCTTTTGATGGGGCTTCAACTTGTAGCTGTAGTAGCTGACAGAAAGAATCTCTTCGCCACGTTGTTGCATTAGGACGCCCCGATGCCGGTACCACTGGCGTCGACATTGATGATGAAGGGCTTCGTAATATCTGGTGAGACAAGAATGGGATCAGAATATAGCAGAGATTTAAGTTGTTCAAAGGCAACGGTCTGTTGAATGGTCCAATGATACCGTTGCTTGGGGCTGGTCAGATTAATCAATGGTGTCTCTACCGTACTAAAATTCTTCACAAACCTACGATAGTAAGATGCAAGTCCAAGGAAGCGCATGAGTGATAGAGGAGGCAGTGAGATTTACGCTAGTGGCTATGATGGAGGGCCAGGCCATTGTCTATGTATAATGCGTATAGTTCACTGACAAAGCGCTGGTTGTCTGGTCCTGCAAGCCTTTCTGCAAGTCTAATAAGACCAGGGATAATGCCTGCACGTGATGCAGGGGGCTGTGAAGGAGCCTGTGGGACCTGGGTTCCCAATGAGAAGGCTGTGTCGCCTGCTGGGAGGAGCCACATGTTGGAAAGACTGGAAAGTCTTCTGGTCAATCAGTGAGAGCTAAGGTGGTGGGTTGAACGCTTGGGGCTCTGATCGAGGAGGCAGAAGGGTTGTTTCTCTTGGCTTCAACCTGGGCCTTGATGCTTTCCTGTCTGCGAGGGCAGCGGTAGGAAATTGCAGGGTGATTGCTATCACAGAGCAAGCAGCGTTGGACTGTTGCCTTGCATATGGAGTAGTGATGGTCCAGTGCTCACAGGCTGCACTTCTGGACAGGTGCTGACACTTCTTGGTCGGTGGGAGAGCTCGTAGCACTTAAAGCAGTGCTGGATCTCATGGTATCGTTCCTTTTTTATTTGGTGGGTGGAATTTTTAAGCCGAAGCAGTAGAATCCTTGTGTGGCAGCCTGGGTGGCCGCAGCTATGGTGGTGAACGTAATCTTCATTGATGTTTTGTCAGTGTTGCAGAACTCTAGTTTGAATACAGCCAGGATTGGATTTTCGTCCTCGATATTGTCCTTGATATGATGTGAGGTCGGTCAGCGATCCACTGGCTGGTCCTGCTGATAAAAAACAGTTCTTCCGGCCAGGAACTGACGTGGGAAGTGAGGATGTAGGTGGTGCTCTTTACGAAGAATGGCATCGTTAGTCAGGAGTTTTTCTAGCTCCTCTTCACATGAAAAGAAGAGCACGATATCTTCACCTTCCTGACTAATGTCAGCGGGTTCGAGGCCAGTAACGTCCTTCAGGATCTTGAAATATTGCTTCTCCCGATAGCATGACCGTCAGTGGGCTAGCTCTGACCTTAAGACGTTTGGGTCGCATTGTGACCACACTGTTCCTTGTGGTGTGTGGTGTCAGACTGGACCACTGCCGGACTGTGTAGTGTGGGGGGAATATGTTGGTGTTATATACCTCCTGCTGCAGGACGTACATGCAAGACTGCTATGGTACACCCACGTTCATCAAAATGTATGGGTTACCATCTTGATCCCTAATATGATGCTGACGCTGTCTATCATATTGATGTTAAGTCGTACGTACAGTTTTTTATTGTTGCTGTTATCACTTCCATTTAGGGAGATTACATCCAAAATATTTACAGACTGGTTCCCATATCTAGTAGAAGAGATCTTATCACAATAAACACAATATCAACTCCTCCTCTAGGCTTTGACGGGAATAGACATGTGTCAACTACGCTCGAGGCATAATGGGGTTTTGCGAATGTCATATTCGCTATCAGGAACTACGCCCAGCACTTTCCCGAGACCAGGTCCGAATGATAATGAAACTCTACTGACGTTTCTATGCCCCATTGCAGAGCTAATATTCTCCTCACTAATTACAGTAGTGATCTTGTTTCGATTGGATTAAGAATCGTATTTAATAAAATGTGTTCCATATTTAGGTGAAAATTGTTTAAATGCTTTTCCTAAAAAACTGAGTTTAGCATTATTGAAAATATGGCGGCTATTTCTGTATTAATCGTGGTATTAATTTCTTTTATAGTTCCAGCTAAAACAACAGATGATAAATGCTTTGATTGCAAATATCGCTCCACACCCACTTTCCCTATAC
>WNGS01106984.1:0-13928 GCA_020271785.1 Procambarus virginalis | reverse complement strand
TCCGGTCGTGATGGTCAAGTGGATTAAGGCGTCCCTGTACATACCAGTTGCGTTGCTCCTGGGAGTATGGGTTCGAGTCACTTCTGGGGTGTGAGTTTTCAGTTGTATCTAGTCCTGGGGACCATTCAGGCTTGTTTGCATTTGTGTTCCTCACGTGTTGCCCCAAAAAATGAGGTGATTTGATAAAATGCTATGCCCAAGATTACCATCCGAGTGCCGGCGGGGAAGTGGTTCATATAGCTCCGGCTATCACTTCCTTATGTCCGGTCGTGATGGTCAAGTGGTTTAAGGCGTCCCTGTACATACCAGTTGCGTTGCTCCTGGGAGTATGGGTTCGAGTCACTTCTGGGGTGTGAGTTTTCAGTTGTATCTAGTCCTGGGGACCATTCAGGCTTGTTTGCATTTGTGTTCCTCACGTGTTGCCCCAAAAAATGAGGTGATTTGATAAAATGCTATGCCCAAGATTACCATCCGAGTGCCGGCGGGGAAGTGGTTCATATAGCTCGGCTATCACTTCCTTATGTCCGGTCGTGATGGTCAAGTGGTTTAAGGCGTCCCTGTACATACCAGTTGCGTTGCTCCTGGGAGTATGGGTTCGAGTCACTTCTGGGGTGTGAGTTTTCAGTTGTATCTAGTCCTGGGGACCATTCAGGCTTGTTTGCATTTGTGTTCCTCACGTGTTGCCCCAAAAAATGAGGTGATTTGATAAAATGCTATGCCCAAGATTACCATCCGAGTGCCGGCGGGGAAGTGGTTCATATAGCTCGGCTATCACTTCCTTATGTCCGGTCGTGATGGTCAAGTGTTTAAGGCGTCCCTGTACATACCAGTTGCGTTGCTCCTGGGAGTATGGGTTCGAGTCACTTCTGGGGTGTGAGTTTTCAGTTGTATCTAGTCCTGGGGACCATTCAGGCTTGTTTGCATTTGTGTTCCTCACGTGTTGCCCCAAAAAATGAGGTGATTTGATAAAATGCTATGCCCAAGATTACCATCCGAGTGCCGGCGGGGAAGTGGTTCATATAGCTCGGCTATCACTTCCTTATGTCCGGTCGTGATGGTCAAGTGGTTTAAGGCGTCCCTGTACATACCAGTTGCGTTGCTCCTGGGAGTATGGGTTCGAGTCACTTCTGGGGTGTGAGTTTTCAGTTGTATCTAGTCCTGGGGACCATTCAGGCTTGTTTGCATTTGTGTTCCTCACGTGTTGCCCCAAAAAATGAGGTGATTTGATAAAATGCTATGCCCAAGATTACCATCCGAGTGCCGGCGGGGAAGTGGTTCATATAGCTCGGCTATCACTTCCTTATGTCCGGTCGTGATGGTCAAGTGGTTTAAGGCGTCCCTGTACATACCAGTTGCGTTGCTCCTGGGAGTATGGGTTCGAGTCACTTCTGGGGTGTGAGTTTTCAGTTGTATCTAGTCCTGGGGACCATTCAGGCTTGTTTGCATTTGTGTTCCTCACGTGTTGCCCCAAAAAATGAGGTGATTTGATAAAATGCTATGCCCAAGATTACCATCCGAGTGCCGGCGGGGAAGTGGTTCATATAGCTCCGGCTATCACTTCCTTATGTCCGGTCGTGATGGTCAAGCGGATTAAGGCGTCCCTGTACATACCAGTTGCGTTGCTCCTGGGAGTATGGGTTCGAGTCACTTCTGGGGTGTGAGTTTTCAGTTGTATCTAGTCCTGGGGACCATTCAGGCTTGTTTGCATATATATATATATATATATATATATATATATATATATATATATATATATATATATATATATATATGACGATATATATATATATATATATCGTCACGTATTGCCCCCCCCCCCTCCACTCCACAAAAAAAAGTGATTTCATAAAATGCTATGCCCAAGATTACCATCCGAGATTATATATATATATATATATATATATATATATATATATATATATATATATATATATATATATATAATCTCGGATGGTAATCTTGGGCATAGCATTTTATGAAATCACTTTTTTTTGTGGAGTGGAGGGGGAGGGCAACACGTGAGGATTATATATATATATATATATATATATATATATATATATATATATATATATATATATATATATATTTTTAATTTTATGTTTACATGCAAAGCATGCAAGGTAAATACAATAAAAACAATACAGAATACAAAACGGAACAAAATAATACAATAGACCACCGGCCAGAAGGGCCAACAGCACAGCACAACAAACCACAAACACGAGAAATGCATAGAAAAGTACAGCATACAACAAGGCACAAGGCATAACACAATGGCAAACTAGCAATCACAGTAACTATCACAAAACAAATTTTTCATAAAAAAAACATACATCAAAAAGCTTACAGGAAACATAACAGTACAAACAATACATTTCAAACAAAACAAAGAACATGTACAACAGGTAAAGCAATATGAAAACACCAGGTCAAACGTACAGCACAGAAACAATACAGGAAGAAAAACACACCAAACCACTCGCCCCGTAACCAACAAAGGGCGAGGCCAAAACAAACAATAATAATAAATAATAAATAAGCAAACCACGCAAACCAGAAAACAAAACAGGTACATACACAACAATAAACATGCACTGGCCTGATGGACCGAGAATAAAACACAACAGAAAGGACATCAAGAAACATAACAAGAAACAGCGCACAGTACCCAACTAAGAATACCAACAAAAACTACAGTAACATGAAATCAGCGTACATATTTGCCCGGGTACCCATCCCGCAGATACCGCACATTGTACGCCTCCCAAAGCATCCACGACGTCCAGGAGGTGTGGCCTAACACTGGGGGCGCCATGTGAACCGGAATCCTGGAAACAAACGCCCGCAGACGTGGAACCCACACTGTAAAGTCCACCAGTAAAGTGGACCCGTGGAACCCGTCCACCAGTAAAGTCCTCCGGCCGTTCAAGCAGCAGGAACTCGGCAATCCGGGCCACCAGGTCCTGAATGGTCGCAGGAGGGGGCTCGACAGAGGGCTCAACAGATGGCACCGCCACAGGGGCATCAGCGGCCGAGGGCACACCACTAGACGACTGCAGTGAACCATGGCGACACACATCCTTTCTTAAAGTCACCACCAGGCCACGCCCAGCACCAGCATCTTCACCACCCCCGGCACCGGAAGCCACCACACCCCACTGCGGAGAGTCCCGGGCGGGGAAGGAACAGGAGGCACATCCGAGACACAGGCACCAGCCTCAGCAGGCACATGTACCTCTGCCACCACAATCCGTGGAGACAACGATCCATCTGGAGCCACGCCGTCAATATCAGAAGACCCACAGTCACCGAATTCCTCAACATCAGCCCAAGCAGTAGACGAACGCCGGGAACGTTTGGGCTCCGGCCGGATATCGTCAGAGCCGGAAGCAGACCCAGAAGCACGGCCACCACTAGCCGGACGAACCGACGCCCTATGCAGAACGGCAGCAGCCTCTACCACAGGAGGAACCGGACCACACACAGTAGAAGGCTCCGCAGCTACCCCAGCACACAGCATAGCAGGGATCCGAGGCGCAGACGCAGGGCCAGGATCCGCAACCGAAGACGAGGAAGCAGACGGCGAAGCTCCACAGGGATCACCAGGAAGGTCCACGGGAGCTGCAGGGCCAGAGTCACGGACAGGAGGAACACCCGACGGCACCGCAACCCCCGGAGGAGGGTCTGCGACAACCAGAGGAACGTCGGGTGACGCTGGGGGAGCCTCAGCAGCGAACGGGGCGCTCAACTCCTCACCCCCGGAGTCCTCCTCCAAAGGGAGCGGCGGGAAATCCTCTTCACGGAACAAGTTCACTGGAGCGACCGGATCAGCAGTACACCCGGCAGCCTGATGCCCCAACAAGCCACACCGGAAGCAAGTACGGGGTTGACGGGCATAAAACACCCGCACATAGTATCCCAACAGCCGGACAGTGGACGGAATGTCCAACTTCAGTCGCATCCCGAGGGTCCGAATGTTGTCTTCACACCCGAATATGTGCCGGACGAAAGTGTGTTCATACGCACACTGATGACTGAGCCGTACCTCTGGAAGAATCGCCGGAGAAGTGCCTCAGGAAACTCCATGGGAGCGCCATGAACACTGACGTATGTCATAGCTCCACTACGGTCCGAAACTGTCACAGACCCGGAGCCGTCCTGCAGCTGCAAAGTACGGCCCTCGTACCTCCGTAGAAAATCACGGTACACCGCGTCACCCACAAACTTGATGATGACACGGTGAGCAGTCACCAGCTCCACACCATAAACGTCCCGAACCGGGACTCGAAGCATGTCACTCAACACCACGTCCACCAGCGGGTAACCAGCATGGCTAGTAAACTCCAAACCTATGGAGTTTAGCCGCACGACAGCCGGAATAGGGCAGCCCATCGTAAACCTGGGACACAAGCCACGTCAGCAGCGACACCCAGGTCCACACTCCTCGCCGGGTCAACAACAACTCTATATATATATATGGAAGGTATATTTGTACTGTAAATAAGTCAACAACCGGTGATTGCGTAACTGCTGGAAGTGTTGACCAGTCCTGCCTGGACTGCTGGAAGTCCTCCAATTACCCCTCCACCCCACCCTTGGTAAAACGTCTCCAGCAGGTGTACCAATTGTATATATACATGAATTCTTTGTTTTCACACATATGAACGTATATTATGAAATACCTTTACGTGCTGTATATAGATTATGTTGTATTATGTATAACTGTAGGAACTTATTGTAAATATGTTTACTGTGTTATTCTGTACTTAGTGAGCCAAAAGGTGGAGTGACTTGCCATGTTGGCAACACAGTTATCTTCGGCCATCCAGGCCACTGGCATGTCACTACTCCCTTGATTTCCCAGAGAGGCAGATGCATACGTTTAGTACTCTGGTATATTGTAGATTGTACATATAATTTGTAATGTAATTTTCCGGGAGTAATACTTTTGTAAATGGATCAGGTGATTTGATAGTTGACTGAGTTGACACTGAATATTGGGTTGAGAGCTGATTGTCTAATGTACAGTTGAGGGATAACCGATGTATGTGACTAATAGAGCCGTATGTTTAAGCTCTCTTCTTGTTGAAAACAGTATCAGTTTCAGTGTTCCTCAGTGATGTAGGCATGTTCTACGGTGACCTAATTATATACCCCAGTAAACTGGCATCACTTTAACCAGCCTTTTTATAAACTCCCCCTAGACTTTTGATTGACATTGGCCAGGCTTTGGTTGGCCAGAGATGCTGGGTGATGAGGTCATGACATGCACCTATTCGCTCCCAAAGAAGTATGGGACAATACCTGAAGGCGGGTATGGGCCATAGATCATTCAACTCAGAGGTAAGAGATATGGGGAGACCAAGACAAAAGAGTGCCAAAGATTAACCCCAAAAGCTTAGCGGAATCCTTGTACACAAAGTGGGCGACCATAAAACGACAAAGAAGGACGAAGAACGACTCGCTTCCGAGTAATCGTCATAGTACAAGTCTTAAAATAGAGAACCTGAAGCCTTGATTGGTGGCAGTTACATTTACAAAACCCTATTCTTATATGCAAACAGTGTTCTAACCCACTTCTTGGACAGATGTAACAGAACCCATAATCACCATTCAAGAAATAAATATATCTTTGATATCTCCAGAGTCTAAATTAATCTGAGTAAACACTATGCAAATAGAGAGAGACCTTGTCTATGGAACTCACTCCCTAACGAATTGAAAAGCTGTTCAATTTGTGCCTAATTAAAAAATAAAATCAAAATGTACCTAATTTTATCTTCATAGTTTCCTACCTTTATTTTCGCATAAACAAATTATTTTCGCTTTATTCTGGCATATGTATCTAGTGCAATCCAATCCCCAAATATATCTACCTAAGCCATACAATCTTTACCTTTGTCATTATTGCTATCGCCTTGTATCATGATTGTTATATTGAGTGCATATTTCACTGCATTATTCCTTGAAATGATCCTCAAATTGTGCTATAATGAACCAGTTGATAACCCTCAAATTTTACCCAAATGTACCTACTAATCTTTGTCATTATTGTGTTTTAATCTAATCCGTGTGTATTTTGTCAAATTTTCTTATAATGTACCTGTAAACATATTTTGTCAATTTTGCTGGAAATTACCTACTTAAAATGATCGGTTAGATTAAGGACTTGCCCGAAACTATGCATGCTAGTGGCTTCACAAGAATGTAAAATCATCATTGCTATGTACTCTCTTAACCCACAATTTATCTTCGTGTATATCTATATAAATAAAAATGTAAATGTTCGTTTGTTCAAAATCGCTAATCTCCGAAAGTTCTTCACCGATTGCTTTGAAATTTTCACACAACGTTCCATTCGCATTCGAGCAGGTTTTTATATGCATACTATATAGATGTCACGTCTGTGACGGAAAATAACATGCCTTTTCTGAAAAACTGTGATTTTCATGAGTTTTTCATGTGAGGGAAATCTTCGAAACCTCTTTACCGATGGCTTTGAAATTTTGACATTACATTCAAATAGGCGCATGTTTTTATATACCTACTATATACATGCCTCACCTGGGACAGGGAAATAAAACATGTTTTTTGTGAAAAACACAGCCATCTGTTGGACATAAGAGCAACACACACTGTAATCTCCAAAAGTTCTTCACCAATTGCTTTGAAATTTTGACACAACGTTCCTTTCGAATTCGTGTGTGTTTGGATGTACCTTCGATATAGATGCCACACCTGTGACAGGTAAAAACATGCTTTGCTTGAAAATCTGCACCATCTGTTGCACATAATAGCAACAAAGGTTGTATAAATTATGTTACGATTCCATTTCAATGTTTCCCATTGCATTATTAAATTGAATTTACATATTTTTCGATTTATTTTCCTTTTGATTTAATTTTTTTGTGTGACATTGCATTGCAATAGAGCTGTGTTGTTTATCATACCTTTCATTTCGTGAGTATAGTTTATTTTTTTTATTTTTTCATTGTTTTCATTTTGTTTTTTTAACTGTTCTTATTTTTCAGTGCAATTGGCGGTGGAATTGAGCTGTGTCAATTGATCTGCATTTTAGTTGATATATTTTGTTAATATTCCTTCTTAATAAAAAAGAAGAAAATGGACAACACGTATATTTCACAGCTGCAAATGTGCAACAAATAGCTATAAATCCACTGGCTACAACGTTAACTGCGTTAATTGCATTAACTGCTTCCTTAACGTTCCTTAGTAGCATTTGTCCTTCCTTAGCATTTGCGAAAACACTGCTGTATTCGGAAGTGCCTCCGTATTACATATGGAATGCGAGCAGAAAATCATTTGAACGATGCAGAAGAGGAGAGCGAGTTGACGGACAACTTGACATATTCAAATAAACTACGATAGGCACACTGTACACGGTGCATCCCAATCAGGATGAATGCTTCTTTCTTCGCATGCTGTTGGTAAATGGGTTCGGTCCAACATCTTTCCAGCAATTGAGATTTGTCAACGGCGTTACACATGCCACTGTCCGTAGTGCATGTCAAGCTCTGTATTTATTGGAGAACGACAGACACTGGGATGTATGCATTAATGATGTGTCAAACAGATCATATCCAAATCAGATTCGTGCATTGTTTGCAATCATATTGAAAGCCTGTTTTCCTTCATCTCAAAAAGAGTTATGGGAGAAATATAAATCGCACTTGGCCTAAGATATTATCCGTTGAATACACAAGAAAAATTCAAATATGAACATGGATTTCACAGCAGAAATCTCCAGCGAAGCGTTGATATTGAATAAGGATTTGTGCTTAGAAGTTGCGAACAAAGTTCTCAATTGTCGGGGATTCACAGTAAGTAACCGTACTATATATATTGGCAAGGTCGCCGATATCGGGGTGTCTTCCTCTCTCTACAGTCACCACCAAATAGTATTAGCGATAACTGTCACTTTCTCTAGCCCTGCGGGTCTTCACTCAATCCTCGGGGCGCCACTGTTCGCCAGGAGAGTCTCCCAGTCAATCTCCGGCCGGCCTTCTAGCCAGAAAACGAGTGGGAACATGACTTACTCTCTTCCAATCGTGTGCCCGCCCCGACAAGGGCTCTACTGCTAACTGAAAGGTCGCCAACTGGTGTTTCCCGTGTCCAGTAACACGTCAGTGGTATTGTGGAATTGTGGTAGAAGTGGCAGAGAGCACACTCAATAAATCTGGTAACAGGCAGGTATATGTCTCTATCACTCTCACTCTTTCAATGTACTCAATAGCCACAAGCAATGGAGGGGTAATACAAATGCGAAGGTAGTTTTGTATTTTACTTAAAAGCTTAAAGTATTATATCTCTATATCAGGAACACGGCAAAGAAGTACATGGCAGCGAATCACTCCCTCTTCATAAACTGGAACACAACAAGATGGCAATGCTCCCCCTCACTGTACAATCTCTCTGTACTTGCTGACCGGACGCTAAGTGCCTATTTCTTTAAATTCACAGTAAACACAATACTGGCCATCAACACAATAAATTGCTATAATGGCAATAAATGCAATAAATCACTGCACTGGCCTTAAGCTTAATAAATCATTTCAATGGCAATTGACACAGTAACTCACTGCAATGGCATTAAACATGGTAGATCACAATAATGGCAATGGATGCAATAAATCACTGTACTGGCCTTAAGCACAGTAAGTCAAATCAATGACGACAACACAGTAAATCACTGCACACATGAATATGTCATTCAATACTCCAGCATATATATATATATATATATATATATATATATATATATATATATATATATATATATATATATATATATATATATAAATCATTTCATCAATATCAACAATAATGAGATAATACTGGGCACACAGCGTTACACCAATAAACCAATAAATGGTACATTTTATATATATATATATATATATATATATATATATATATATATATATATATATATATATATATATATATATATATATATGCACATACTTGCATGAACCACAAGAGAAGATTAACAATCTTTAGACAACACCACCAGTGGGACTCGAACCCAGAAAACACAACTATCTTCCAATAGCTGCCATAACTAGTATGCCTTAACCCACTACACCAAGTCAGACCCTTAAAAGAGATAGAGACTTCGAAGTGGTTATGGCAGCTATTGGAAGATAGTTGCGCTTTCTGGGTTCGAGTCCCACTGGTGGGTGTTGTCTAAAGATTGTTAATCTTCTCTTGTGGTTCATGCAAGTATGTGCTTATAGCATAGACACGAGTTCTCCCACATTGACAGTGGCTTGATGAAAAATGCTTGAGTAACCCCTCACTAATCTGGCGCCCTTGGGAGGTGGAGATATTTGAGGTAAATACTTCGAAGTCTCTATCTCTTTTAAGGGTCTGACTTTGTGTAGTGGGTTAAGGCATACTAGTTATGGCAGCTATTGGAAGATAGTTGTGCTTTCTGGGTTCGAGTCCCACTGGTGGGTGTTGTCTAAAGATTGTTAATCTTCTCTTGTGGTTCATGCAAGTATGTGCTTATAGCATAGACACGAGTTCTCCCACATTGACAGTGGCTTGATGAAAAATGCTTGAGTAACCCCTCACTAATCTGGCGCCCTTGGGAGGTGGAGATATTTGAGGTAAATACTTCGAAGTCTCTATCTCTTTTAAGGGTCTGACTTGGTGTAGTGGGTTAAGGCATACTAGTTATGGCAGCTATGGAAGATAGTTGTGCTTTCTGGGTTCGAGTCCCACTGGTGGGTGTTGTCTAAAGATTGTTAATCTTCTCTTGTGGTTCATGCAAGTATGTGCTTATAGCATAGACACGAGTTCTCCCACATTGACAGTGGCTTGATGAAAATGCTTGAGTAACCCCTCACTAATCTGGCGCCCTGGGAGGTGGAGATATTTGAGGTAAATACTTCGAAGTCTCTATCTCTTTTAAGGGTCTGACTTGGTGTAGTGGGTTAAGGCATACTAGTTATGGCAGCTATTGGAAGATAGTTGTGCTTTCTGGGTTCGAGTCCCACTGGTGGGTGTTGTCTAAAGATATATATATATATATATCTATATATATATTATATATATATATATATATATATATATATATATATATCTATATACATATATATATATATATATATATATATATATATATATATATATATATATATTATAATATAATATATTCTCTGGCATAATTTATATTATAATATCACATGAAAGTAACCATTCTCGACACAGCAATCTCTTTCATAAATTACAGGTGCACTCACACACCACATATATTTTGTGAGAGCTCTTTACAGCATCTCTCTTCACAACTGTGCTTCACAATGACAGACATTGGTGGGCCCTGCTCACGACATAGAAGATACTCTAGCTAAATAGCTGACTAAAGGGGAATGGGGAGGGAAAAATGAATTACCTACTTCCACCTCACTGATGTGGACTCGTCCTCTGTTGAGAGTTGAATTGAAGCTCCTGGTCCTGGCTCTCGACTCGTTGTAGGGAACGCCCCCACACACACACTGATGCTCCCTCCAGGAACCCAATCAACACCCCAAAAATGTGTCTTCACCGTGCTCTATCCTCTGCAGGCCCGTGCTCCTCCACAACTTCTTGTAGGGTTGGAGTTGGTCTCCTGGCTGTCGACTTCTCCTCACAACTACGTCTGCAGTCCTTTCTCTCGGCTGCAGTCGTCCTGATTCCCGGCTAGTTTCGTTCTTCTACTGCCTCTCGGTGGATTGGCCCAGCCGCTACGTCGTCACCAAACGGGGTAACTGCTCAGATGTTCCATACGTCACTGCACAGACTTCACTTCGTGCACAGCACCTGTCACTGGAGCACTTGCTGCTCAATTCTCGTCGATTCCCTCGTCGGTGCAACACATGGAATGAAGGAAGACCTCACAGAGTGCTTGCAGACTACTGGGTGACGCGTAAAATCCACCAGAGCGGGGTAAAACTGTCAAACTGACAGGACCCTCGATCGCACGTCCGACCTCCTTGACGTGTCGTGTCGTGTCAAACTGCTGGCGCCACCGCAGCGCGATGTCTGGACCCCCTTTCTCTCGTGACATCATACTTGCCAGGGGCGTTTCTCATTGGCTCCCTGTGCCACGTCACTGTTCCTGACCAATCTGATGCCACTGACGTCATAACGATTTGACGTCATAACGTTTTGTCGGCAAAACGGAGGGCCGGCACCATATTGGCGTCCTAAAGGGCCTAAACCACAGGCCAAAACACTCTATGCGAATTTCTCGCCAACGCGAGAACACTACATGCTCCCACATATCAAATTGTTTCCCAGAATGTAGAGAATGCCTCGGGTAAAGTGGATATGACTCTTACAGCTGGCGTGGGAGAAATATAAGGGGGGGAACACCGTCACACAATCAGTTGGGAATGCCATCACCGAATCGATCTGATGCTGTTTCGTTCGATGTAGAATTGTGTCGTGAGCAAAATTAAAACACAGGTGATCTGTTGTTGTATGTGCAATCAAATATTCCTAAGCTAACGCTTGAACAAAAAGGCATTTACGATCAAATAATTCAAATTATCAATAAAGGGTTTGGAGAAATCTTCGTAGACACGCCAGGAAGAACTGGTAAAACCTTCCTAATTATATTGATACTGGCAGCAATTCGATCCCAAAATGGCATAGCCTTAGCTCTCCATCGTCCTGAATAGCTGCGACGTTGCTACAGGTGTAAGAAAGCTCATTCGGCTTTGAAATGACATTGAACATTAAATTCATTGAAACTCCCACGTGCAACATTTCCAAAGTATCCGGCATGGGAAAAGTATTGCAGAAATGCAACTTATTGTTTGGGATGAATGCACAATGCCCCACAAAAAATCGCGGAGGCTCTTGATCGATCATTGCAAGATTTGCGTGAAAACATCAGGCCATTTGGAATGCATTAATATTGCATGATATTCATGCAAACATTACCTGTAATTCTTCGATCGACACCAGCGGACGAAATAAATGCTTGCCTGAAATACTCTACTTTGTGGCGCCACGTAAAGATGTTAAAATTAACTACAAATGCGCGTTTCCAACTGCAAAACGACTCCTCATCTGAGATATTCTCACATCTATTACTGGAAATTGTGAACGTAAACGTGCCGGTTGATCTGACCTCAGGATGAATTTCATTGCCTCATAAATTCTACAATTTAGTGACGTCAAAAGTAAGAATTACTTGAAGTATTTCCCAATATTCAAACCAAATATAAGACTCACGATTGGCTGAGTGAACGAACTATTCTTGCGGCCAAAAACAAAGACGTCTAAGAACTTAACAATATTATTCAGTAAAATTAAAAGCGATGCAGTCACATACAAGTCCATCAACATTGTTGAGAAAGTAGATGAAGCAATTAATTACCCAACAGAATTCTTGAATTCACTCGATCTGCCAGGGATACCATCACACATTCTGCAATTGAAAATCGGCGTGCCAATTATCATGTTGCGAAATATCAACAAGCGAAAGCTTGGCAACGGCACGAGGCTTGCAGTAAAAAATTATTCAGCAACGTCGTTGAAGCAACAGTCTTGACAGGACTTTTTAAAGGTGAAGATGCCCACATTCCTCACATTCCTATGATTCCAACAGATCATACCATTTCAATTTAAGACATTGCAATTCCCAATTCGATGGGCGTTTGCAATCACCATCAACAAAGCTCAGGGCCAATCTTTAGAATTTTGCTGTTTATATCTAGACACGGATTGCTTCTCACATGGACAATTATATGCTGTGTGTTCTAGAGTCGGCAAACTAGACAATCTCTATCATCACAGACAACGGAACAAGCAAAAATTTTGTATACCCACAAGTATTGTGAAATTAAACATATTAAAAACGTGCGTTCTCTCTTTATTTCTTTTCTATTTAACCAGACAGCCACAACAACGCGTGGCGGGTACGGCTTGTAAATAAATAAACAAACTCATCCTGAGGGCAGGAGTGGACCTTATACCCATTCTGTGGGTGGTAGTGGACCAAAAACCTATTCTCTAGTCCGTAGTGGACCCCGTACTCATCCTGTAGGCAGTAGTAGACCCGATACCCATCCTACTTGTGGTAATGAACCCCTAAACTCATCCTGTAGACGGTAGCTAGTGGACCATACACCAATCCTATGGGTCGAAGTGGACCCATACTCATCCTTTGGGTGGTAGTGGACCCCATCCTGTGGGCGATAGTGGACCCCATAACCCATTCAACAGGTTGGTAGTGGAACCCCATACATATCCAATAGGTGATAGTGGACCCAATACCCACTCTGCTGGCAGTAGTAAACCCAATCCCCACTCTGTGGGAAGTAGTGAACCCCATACCCACCCAGTGGGCATTAGTGGACCCAATACCCATCCATCAGGGGTTAGTGGACCCCATACCTATTGTTTTGGGTGGTAGTGGACCCCATACCTAGCGTTTTGGGTGGTAGTGGACCCAATAACCATCGTGTGCCATGTACTGGACCCTATATCCATCCTGTTTGCAGTAAATACCCAAGACATTCCAACATAACATCGTTTTCTGTTGACGTCCCTATTGTATATAATAGCGTTGACGATATACAATTGTATATAATGTTGATTGACAAACGAATGATTATATGTAATAATTTACAGTGCTTATTATAATTTACTGAGAACTATCAAGATTTCTCATAACAAAACTACGAGCCTTCAATAGGATGTAGCTGATCAATGATATTCGAATAGCATGGAAAATATTAAGTAAATTTCACAATTTACTAGGACTGGAAAAATACAATCATTAAAATTGGAGCAATCAGACTATCCTGGTGTCTACGGCGATGGGACTCATACTATGGGGCATATTATGTGATGTGAGGAAGGGATAGTGCCGGGAGGAAGGTAATAACTGGAAATCTACCACAGAG
>WNGS01106981.1:0-10014 GCA_020271785.1 Procambarus virginalis | reverse complement strand
TGCTTCCCTACACGTATTCGCAGTTAGAAAATTGCGGCTTTTTAAAACGAAAATAGGCCAATTACTATAGGAGTCACTGGATTTAATTTTGCCCAAACCCTCCCTGCAGTTTTCAAATCGCACAAACATCCAAATTTCGGGGCTTGATCCATATTTTGGAGCCAATTCTCTCCTCTCTGCACGTTTTCGGCAGGTTAAATTACGACTTTTTAAAACTAAAAATATGCCAATCGTGCCAATTCCTGACAGCGGCGATGGGTCACATTATGCCCAAACCCCCCTGCAGTTTTCAAAATGTCCCAAACTGCTTAATTCAACCCTTGTGCCATATGTAGGAGCCAAGTTCTGGCTCTCTGCACGTAATCGCAGTTTGTAATTACAACTTTTTATACCCAAATATGCCAATTACTGGGAGCAGCGATTGGTCACATTTTTCCCAAACCCCCCCCCCCCCTGCAGTTTTCAAAGTATCACAAACATCTCAAATTCGAGCCTTGAGCCATATGTAGGAGCCAAATTCTGGCTCTCTGCACGTAATCGCTTTGGAAATTACAACTTTTTATCACCCAAATATGCCAATTACTGAAAGCGGCGATGGGTCACATTTTGCCCAAACCCTACCTGCAGTTTTCAAAAGATCCCAAACATCCCAAATTCGACACTTGAGCAATAATTGGAGCCAAATTCTCGCTCTCTTCAAATATTCGCGTTTGAAATTACGATTTTTTAAACCGAATATATGCCAATTACTTTGTGCAGCGATGAGCCACATTTTTCCAACCCCCACCCCCCTCCAGTTTTCATAATATCCTAAAAATCCCAAATTCTCGCTCTGCAAGTATTCGCAGTTTGAAATTACGAGTTTTTAAACCGAATATATGCCAATTACTTGGTGCGGCGATGGGTCACATTTTTCCCAAACCCCCCCCCCCCCTCCAGTTTTTCAAATACCTAAAATACCAAATTCGACCCTTGAGCCATATTTTGGAGTCAAATTTTGGCTCTAAACACGTATCGCAGTTTGAAATTACGTCTTTTATACAGAAAGTATGCCAATTTCTGAAAGCGGCGATGGATCACATTTAGCCAAAACCCTCACTGCAGTTTTTAAAAAATCCCAAACATCCCAAATTCGACGCTTTAGCTATATTTTAGAAGCAAATTCTGGCTCTCTGCACGTATTCGCAGTTTGAAATTATGACTTTTTATACCGAAAATATGCCTATTATTGAGAGCAGCGATGGGTAATATTTTCCCCAAAACCACCCTGCAGTCTTCAAAATATCCCAAACATCCCAAATTCTACTCTTGAGCCATATTTTGGAGCCAAATTCTGGCTCTCTGCACGTATTCGCAGTTCGAAATTGCGACTTTTTATACCGAAAATATGCCAATTACTGAAAGCGGCGATGGATTACATTTTACCCAAACCCTCCCAGCAGTTTTCAAAATATCCCAAACATCCCAAATTCGACGCTTCATCCATATTTTGGAGCCAAATTCTGGCTCTCTGCACGTATTCGCAGTTTGAAATTACGAATTATTACCGAAAAATATGCCAATTACTGAGATCGTAGATAGGTCACATTTTCCCAAACCAACCTGCAGTTTTGAAAATATCCAAAACATCTAAATACGACGCTTGAGCAATATTTTTGAGCAAAAATTCTCGCTCTCTGCACGTATTCGCGGTATGAAATTACGACTTTTTATACCGAAAATATGCCAATTACTGGCAACAGCGATTGGTCACATTTTGCCCAAACCCTCCCTGCAGTTTTTAAAATATCCCAAACAAATCCCAAATTCGACACTTGAGCAATTTTTGGAGCCAAATTCTCGCTTTCGTCACGTATTCGCAGTTTCAAATTACTACTTTTTATACTGAATATATGCCAATTACTGGGAGCAGCGATTGGTCACATTTTGCCCAAACCCTCCCTGCAGTTTTCAAAATATCCCAAACATCCAAATTTCGAGGCTTGATCCATATTTTGGAGCCAAATTCTCGCTCTCTGCACGTATTCGCAGTTTAAAATTACGACTTTTTAAACTAAAAATATGCCAATTACTGACAGCGGGGGATGGGTCACATTATGCCCAAACCCCCCTGCAGTTTTCAAAATATCCCAAACTTCCCAAATTCTACCCTTGAGCCATATGTAGGAGCCAAATTCTGGCTCTCTGCACGTAACCGCAGTTTGAAATTTCAACATTTTATACCCAAAATATACTAGTTACTGAAAGCGGCGATGGGTCACATTTTGCCTAAACCCTCCCTGCAGTTTTCAAAATATCCAAAACATCCCAAATTCGATACTTGAGGAATAATTTGGAGCCAAATTCTCGCTCTCTGCAAGTATTCGCAGTTTGAAATTACGACTTTTTTAATCCGAATATATGCCAATTACTTGGTGCGGCGATGGGTCACATTTTCCCAAACCCCCCCTTGCAGTTTTCAAAATATCCTAAACATCCCAAATTCGACCCTTGAGCCATCTTTTGGAGTCAAATTTTTGCCCTAAACACGTATTCGCAGTTTGAAATTACGACTTTTTATACAGAAAATATGCCAATTTCTTAAAGCGGCGATGGATCACATTTAGCCCAAACCCTCCCTGCAGTTTTTAAAATATCCCAAACATCCAAAATTCGACGCTTTTGCCATATTTTAGAAGCAAATTCTGGCTCTCTGCACGTATTCGCAGTTTGAAATACGACTTTTTATAACGAAAATATGCCTATTACTGGGAGTAGCGATGGGTCACATTTTGCACAAACCCACCCTTCAGTTTTCAAAATATCCCAAACATCCCAAATTCGACTCTTGAGCCATATTTTGGAGCCAAATTCTGGCTCTCTGCACGTATTCGCAGTTTGAAATTGCGACTTCTATACGGAAAATATGCCAATTACTGAAAGCGGCGATGGATTACATTTTACCCAAACCCTCCCAGCAGTTTTCAAAATATCCCAAACATCCCAAATTCGACGCTTCATCCATATTTTGGAGCCAAATTCTGGCTCTCTGCACGTATTCGCAGTTTAAATTACGAATTATTACCGAAAATATGCCTATTACTGAGATCGTCGATGGGTCACATTTTACCCAAACCCACCCTGCAGTTTTTAAAATATCCCAAACATCTAAATACGACGCTTGAGCAATATTTTTGAGCAAAATTTCTCGCTCTCTGCACGTATTCCCAGTTTGAAATTACGACTTTTTATACCGAATATATGCCAATTACTGGGAGCAGCGATGGGTCACACTTTGCCCAACCCCCCCCCCTGCAGTTTTCAAAGTATCATTAATATCCCAAAGTCGACGCTTGTGCCATATTTTGGTGCCAAATTCTGGCTCTCTGCACGTATTCCCAGTTTGAAATTACGGCTTTTTATACCGAATATATGCCAATTACTGCTAGCAGCGATGGGGTCAAACTTTGCCAAACCCCCCCCCCCTGCAGTTTTCAAATATCACAAACATCTCAAATTCGACCCTTGAGCCATATGTAGGAGCCAAATTCTGGCTCTCTGCACGTAATCGCAGTTTGAAATTACAACTTTTATACCCAAAATATGCCAATTACTGAAAGCGGCGATGGGTCACATTTTGCCCAAACCCTCCCTGCAGTTTTCAAATATCCCAAACATCCCAAATTCGACACTTGAGCAATATTTTGGAGCCAAATCTCGCTCTCTTCACGTATGCGCAGTTTCAAATTACTACTTTTTAAACTGAATATATGCCAATTACTGGGAGCAGCGATGTGTCACATTTTGCCCAAATTCCCCTGCAGTTTTAAAATATCACAAAAATCCCAAATTCGAAGCTTGAGCCATATTTTGAAGCCAAATTCTGGCTCTCTATTCGAATTCGCTGTTTGAAATTACGACTTTTATACAGAAAATATGCCAATTACTGAAAGCAGCGATGGATCACATTTTGCCCAAACCCTTCCTGCAGTTTTAAAATATCCCAAACATCCCAAATTCGACGCTTTAGCCATATTTTGGAGTCAAATTCTGGCTCTCTGCACGTTTTCGCTGTTTGAAAATACGACTTTTTATCCCCAAAATATGCCAATTACTGAAAGCGGCGATGGGTCACATTTTGCCTGAACACTCCTGCAGTTTTCAAAATATCACAAACATCCCAAATTCGACACATGAGCAATAATTTGGAGCCAAATTCTCGCTCTCTGCAAGTATTCGCAGTTTGAAATTACGACTTTTTAAACCGAATATATGCCAATTACTTGGTGCGGCGATAAAATGTGATAAATTAAGGTACGGTAACCATAGGCATTTTACACAATAATTTGCCACTGTTTGCTAAGAAATATTTCTAAAGATCATCTAAGTTTCTAATAAGTATTCTTTTTCCTAACATACAAGTCAATCACACAGTACCTAACCTCAGTCAGAAACACTTTTCTTACTATATCTCGCAACGTCTTTTGCATATATATCCTATCTTAAAAAATAACAATTTAAATTCATAACTGGCAAGACCCTCCCCCAAAGCCTTCAAGGCCACCAAACATCATTCCTTTCCCTTAACCTCTCCCAAATTATCTTTTGCACCAATACACAACCTAGGGGGCTTTATAGCTGAGTGGACGTCGCTCTCGACTCGTAATCCTAGCTCATTCGATCCCCCGGTGATGGCACAAACGGAAATCAGCAGAGTTTCTATCATTCTGATGCCCCTGTTACCTAGCAGTAAAATATGTACCTGGGCGTTAGACAGCTGTTACGGACTGCTTCCTGGGTGTGGTGTGTGTGGATATTTTTTATTACTTAGTAATAATTGATTGATTGACAGTTGAGAGGCGGGCCGAAAGAACAGAGCTCAACCCTTGCAAGCACAACTAGGTGAACACAACTAGATAAATACTAACCAACCACGATCTCGTACAATCCACTACACACGCAACCCCCCCCCCCAACTCCCTAAATCACTATACCTAAGTCATTAAAAATTTAAAACAAATCAATCATTACACCAAAAACACTAACTATGAATAAAGGCACCAAATTTGAGACATACAGCGACTCCAGCGTGGTCTAGTCGGAAGAGAACGTGTTCTCATCTGGATAGATTGCGATCGAGCCTGTCGGAACGGTTGTGTAACTGCAGGGCACAAATATTTGTGTGTCCCCTCCTGTAGCTGCCACTGTTTCGACAGGTTCCCTGGATAGCTGGAATTGACCTTGCCCTTGGAAAGTGGGGAAGGGGTGAAATTCGTTGGGCCCACGGATGGATACCTTGGATCCATGGAGCTAGGGCAGGTCTAATCACCTGGGATTCGTACCCACGGTGGGAATAAGGGAGGGGATTTGGGGAGTGGTGGGGGGGGGGGGAAGGATGGTTCCAGGAACCAAACCTCACAAAACCCGACACACACACACACACACCACACACACACACACATCCTCACCCGAATACTCACAGGGTATTCACACTAACACTCACCCATAGACTGTGCTAAAGGAGACCATCTGAGGGGACAAAGACGGCCTCGTGGACCCACAGGCATAACCGGACACACTCACCCGGACACTCACAGGGGATCTCACACTCACCCGGACACTCACATGGATAAACACACTCACACACACACACACACATCCATAGACACAAACTGTGATTAGGGAGACCATCTGAGGGGACACTGATGGCCCCTGGACCCACAGGTATATATATCAAAATTTAAATATACATATATATTTATAATATAACATATTTTTTAAAAAATAAATATAATATAGTATATATATATATATATATATATATATATATATATTATATATATATATTTATATATATGTTGTACCTAGTATATATGTGTACCTAGTACCTAGTTGTATATATTTATATATGTTGTTGTATCAATTAAGGTTAATTGTAAAATAATGATTGAGATGGCTGAAGACTTTTTCGTAATCAGAAAAATCCTAAATTAAACACATAAAGTAGATTATTGGTCCTGATTTAAGTTAAAGGAAAAGGTGCAAAGGTGGTGGGGGGGACTGGATTTAGAGGTCGGTAGAAGAGAGGGAACAGAGTGAGCGGTGCGGGTGAAAAAGGGATGAAGATGGGGGAACAGGGGGTGCGGTACAAATGAAACAGGGAGGAAGAGGGGGAACAGGGGGAGTGATGCAGGTGAAACAGGGATAAAGATGGAGGAACAGGGGGAAGTTTAGGTAAAAAGAGATTAAGATCGAGGAACAGGGGGAGTGGTGCAGGTGAAACAGGGATTAGCGGGGGGAACACGGGGGAGTGGTGCAGGTGAAGTAGGGATGAAGAGGGGGAACAGGGGGAGAGGTGCAGGTGAAAGAGGGAAGAAGAGGAGGGAACAGGGGAAGTGGTGTAGGTGAAAGAGGGATGATGAAGGGGGAACAGGGGGAGTGGTGCAGGTGAAACAGGGATGAAGAGGAGATCAGGGGGAGTGGTGCAGGGAAACAGGGATGAAAAGGGCGAACGGGGGGAACAGGGGGGGGGGTCATGTGAAAGAGGGATGAAGATGGGGGAACAAGGGGTGTGGGGTGGAGGTGAAACAGGGGTGAGGAGGGGAACAGGGGGGTGTCATGCAGGTGAAACAGGTATGAAGAATGGGATCAGGTGGGGAATCGTGCAGGTGAAACAGGGATGAAGAGGGGAACAGGTGAGGGGGGGGGGGGGTTGGCGGTGAAAGGGGATGAAGAGAGGGGACAGGGGAAGTGGTGCAGGTGGAATGGGGATGAAGAAGGGGAACAGTCGGAGTGGTGCAGGTGAAAGAGGGATGAAGAGGGAGTGAAGGAGGTGAATGGGGGGGAGGAGAGTGTGATGTAGGAGGGAGGACGATGGGAAGTAGTCTTCCCTCCCTGGCGGCGGGAGGGAAGACTACGAGATGGGTAAGAAGGGAAGGAGAGTGAATGAAGGGAAGGACAAGCAGCGGGAGAGAGGGAGGGAGGGAAGAAAGTGGGAAGGGCGATAGTGAGAAGCGGCGGAAGTAGTGAGAGCGAAGGGAAGGAACTACGGCGAGCGAGGGAAGACGATGGGAAGGGCGGAATGGGATAGCAGCGATGGGTGCACTTTTGCCCAACCCCCCCCCCCCCCTGTAGTTTTCAAAATAACCCAAAACATCCTAAACTCGACCCTTGAGCCACATTTTCGAGACATATTCTGGCTCTCTGCACGTATTCGCAGTTTGAAAGTACGATTTTTTTATACCGTTAATATGCCGAAATATGCCATTACTGAAAGCGGCGAGGGATCGCATTTTGCCCAAACCCTCCCTGCAGTTTTCAAAATATCCCAAACATCTCAAATTCGACGCATGAGCCATATTTTGGAGCCAAATTCTGGCTCTCAGCACGTATTCGCAGTTTGAAAATGCGATTTTTTTTTTTCAAAATACGCCAATTACTGAGAGCGGCAATGAGTCACACTTTCCAAACCCCCCTGCAGTTTTCAAAATATCTGAAACATACAAGTTCGACGCTAGAGCCATATTTTGGACCCAAATTCTGGCTCTCAGCACGTATTCGCAGTTTGAAATTACGAATTTTTATACCGAAAATACGCCAATTATTTAGAGCGGCAATGGGTCTTATTTTGACCAAACCCCTTGCAGTTCTCAAAATATCCTAAACATCCCAAATTCGACCCTTGAGCACATTTTGGAGCCAAATTCTGGCTCTCTGCACGTATTCGCAGTTTGAAATTACGAATTTTTATACCGAAAATATGCTAATTAGTGAAGCGGCGATGAATCACATTTTACCCAAACCCTCCCTGCTTTTTCAAAATATCTCAAACATTCCAAATTCGACGCTTGAGCCATATTTGGAGCAATATTCTGGCTCTCTGCACGTATTCGTAGTTTGAAACTACGAATTTATATACCGAAAATATGCCAAATACTGAAAGCGGCGATGGGTCACATTTTTGCCAAAACGCACCCTGGAGTTTTCAAAATGTCCCAAACTTCCTAAATTCAACTATTGAGGCCTATTTTGGAGCCAAATTCTTGTTCTCTGCTTGTATTCGCAGTTTGAAATTACGAATTTTTATACCAAAAATATGCAATTACTGAGAGAGGCGATGAATCACTTTTGACCAAACCTTTAATGCATTTTTCAAAATATCCAAACATCCTAAATTTGACGCTTGAGTCATATTTTGGAGCCAAATCCTGGCCCTCTGTACGTATTCGCAGTTTGAAATTTCGACTTTTAGAACGAAAGTATGCCAATTACTGAAAGCGGCGACGATGAATCACATTTTGCCGAAACCCCCCTACATTTTTAATTATATCACAAACATCGCAAATTCGACCCTTGAGACATATTTCGGAGCCAAATCTGGCTCTCTGCAAGTATTCGCAGTTTTGAAATTACGAAATTTTATATGCAGAGTTCTGGGGGGCGTGAGAGGGAATATTAGATTGACTTAAAACTTAATGCTAGTTATTTAGTCAAAGAATTGGCTGAGTAGAACTATCAGGAGAAACGCCAAGCCATTACGATCATGTAGCACTGGAAAGGAGTCAGGATAAGGATTTGGGAATAGGATGGGAGAGGGAATGGTGGCCCAACCACTTGGATGGTCGGGGGATTGAATGCCAACCTGCATGAAGTGAGGCCGTCGCTCTACCGTCCAGCCCCAAGTGGTTGGACTATTTATTCGAGTTTTTTTTTTATATATTGAAGCGGATATTTTTCTCCCTGATTATATGTATGACTAACGACCCAGTGCAGGTTTGGAAGGCTTGGCAAATAAAGCACCGTAAGAGTGTGAGTGTTCAAGTTTATGGGGGACTAAGCATTTTTTGTGTGAATGTGCAAAAGCCCGTGTTTATTTGTGTAAGTTAAAAATTGAGTTTTTGTTTGTGTATAAGAGTTTAGCAAGTGTGTTTGTTTAAGTATGTGCGAATTAGTAGAATTGGTGAGGACAGGAGGCCGGTAGCTTGTCAAAAGTCTCTCTCTATTTTGCCCCGAGTGTTTAAGTAAGATTGTGCAACTGTTTTACGTTTAGGGGGGACTAAGTATTTTGCGTGAATGTGAAAGCCCTGGGTTTATTTGTGTAAGTTGAACCAAAAAAAATTTGAGTTTGTGTATGAGTTTTTGTTGTTTGCGAGCGAGTTTGTTTAAGCATGTGCTATTATTAAAAACTTCCAAAGTGATGACAGTAATGCCAAATGAATTCATCTTCTCACTTTTGAAAGGTGGGGGTCTAACATTTTCTAAAACCTTTTGCGCTTGATACACTACCACGGACGAATAAAAACCGGAAACTGATGGATTCGACTTTTAAATTTTTAGGTATGATTACTTTACCTCGAGGTTACCCCGGTCATCGACCAGGCCTTCTGGTTGCGGGACTGATCAACCAGGCTGTTGGACGCGGCTGCTCGCAGCCTGACGTATGAGTCCACAGTTATGTTTGCCAGTTATGCCCCTTATGTGTAGCGGGCGCGTGTTGAACAGTCTCGGGCCCCTGATGTTGATAGAGTTTGTGATGTATAAAATGATAGCAAAAAGTATTGCATAGCAACAGAAAGCGAAAATACTGTCGCGATACATGAGTTATTGGGCCCCCACCACAAAGGCTAAGCTAATGTGGTGATAAAAAAATATAATTTAATACGGAACATACCATATTTCCTAATTTATATTAAATTGCTTAAAACATGTAAAACACTCAACTACTTTCCTTCATAGTATATTTACTAGTGTCAAATTGATATTTGGAGTATCAAACCCAACACAATATGGCTGAGGCCCCACTATTTAGCAGTTAACTTTTATTCTATGAAATAACGCAGCAAATGTCAATGTGTATAAGTTATTTCAAAAGATAGACATACATTGATGCTATTTTTCTATTAAATATAATTTGAGGCCCGAAAATTACATCTATAAAATCTATAAACAGGTTAGAACATACAAATGCGTGCATGCCTTTTTCCACTAGTAATCAACTGAATGCCACAGAAAATGGAATCTTTACTTTAGCTACAG
>WNGS01106980.1:0-13332 GCA_020271785.1 Procambarus virginalis | reverse complement strand
AAACATACAAATTAAAGAAATTAATTCAGATTTAGAAGAAACTAAGAAATGCCTGGAGAACTGAAAGCTGCAGTATTAAAAGTTATTACAAGTTTTGTAATAATAGGTATTTGTATGGTCAGCACAGTAACCGGACCAGGCAATGTGATGCAGTCATTGCGCGAATTCGCCTTGGCTATAGACACATCTGGCAGGTTAGTGAGGCTGAGCCCTACTAGAATACTCAGATTGTAAATTCTGTGATAAACCTTAATGCATTCACTAGAACACTATATTGTTGAATGTGAAACCGAAAGGACTTAGACCTCCTGGCTTCTTGTAACACCAACTGTGAACTATTTATTGACTCGGGTGTTCTGGACGACATCCTTACAATTTATCCAAAATTGCTTGTCCATTTTAAAGAATGAAGAATTTTTTTATTTATATTACTTCAAGCTGCATCACTTCTGAACCCATCCCTCCCTTGTGTGTGTGGCAGTGCACAAGAAAGTTGTTTTCACATATCCATACATTAAAACATTGATTGTAACCATGATATATATGTACATTCGCCTACAGTTTAAAATTATTCTCTTATGTATTACCCTCTGTCTTGCGTGACAGTGAATACCAGCATTATCCTTACTTTAATAAGATTTAATCGAAATCCTCAGATTAGGCAAAATTGTAATTAATTTGTCAATAAAGATATTAATAATAAAATAATGCTCCGCCACTTCTAAAGCTAACGCACTACTCATAAAGTTATGAAAATCCTATACACCAAAACATCTAAATTTAAGTAAACGTTTCAAGTATTATAAGAACACAAATGAGACGAAATAATGAAAACCATACAGAGTTGCTCAAGTTCGCAGATGAAGGCAATTTTTGAACTAGTTGCGATAGCACAGCAGATAAAGGCATATATGTGTGAAACAAATACTAAAAAATATTCTCAACAATCAACTTCAGATTCAATTCAACAACTTCACTAATAGTAAGACAACCTACCCTCCCAATCACTCTTAGTACACCCAGCATACTCCTACGTCATTACTCATGTGCTCTCAGTAACCAGAACAACACGTGTCATAATCACCACATAGCCGCTCATCTTGTTCACCCGCACTCACAACCTCTACCAACCCCACAACACCCATACGCAATGCTAATCAGAAAATATGATTCCCAAAACTCAGCATGTTTTTAATAGTCATACACCTAGCACAAGGATACAAGCACATGTGAGCAAACTTCCTAAAATCTTTTCTCACAATAATGAACTTTAGCCACCATCATCCCGCCATCAATCTTAGAAAACAATACAATGCTTCGCTACATTAGATCCTCATTAACACTCACAAACCACGTGCTGAGACAGCCTTCATAGTCCCCCAACACATCATTAACTCTTCCTAACGCAGAACACGCCATGGATAATAATACTGGTAACTCCAATCGTCTACGAAACTCAGCAAGAGGCCCATCTATCCCACCATCGTCACTCTCCTTCCTTCCTAGTCCAAATATATCGCCACCAAAAGCAGCAGAAAAATCAAGCACTCCGTCACACCACCTTTCACGAGCACCTCTCGAGATAGGGATACAATTACCAATACAAAATCAAGGTCTTTGAAACTTAACACTTGATACATATTTAAACCACATTGGATGGAATGACATAGATGGATGTTATTTCCAAATAAAAAGTTAAGAAAGATTACACTTCTAAAGGCCTCGGAAAAAAGGTAGAATATTCTTTAAAACTCACACAATTTAATGCTTGGACATACTTTAATATCTGTCACTTGTGGCAATTTATGCCTACAGTTCCGCCTAATGTTCTGTCTTAAACAGCAGAAAAGAATCAAACTCTCAAGGATCAAAACATTGTAGCAGTACAACATCCTATCACATGAGGATGCAAACAAAGGTTTGCAATATTAGCAAAAGGAACATATAAACACGAACTCTTACAAACACTTGGCATCACAAAACACTTCACTAATTTTCTGTACAACATATATTCGCTCAAGCACTAGTTTGTCAATGCAAGATTCAACAAGTCTTTACACACACTGATATACAAATCGTTATGATGGCAAACCTCAATGTTTAACTTCATACATTTCACCACAACAACATTAATCAACATGCTATACTATACTCCAGCTATATTTCAAAAAAGGCCTTCCATTCCCTGATTCATATAATTGTTCTACATACGTTGGATCTAATCCTCACAAAACGACTAGGCACACATCGTCAGTATCACATAACACATTGGTATTTCACTCGCTCTGATTACATCTATATGACATTATACGTCTAGAACAACCCATTACGCATTCAAACTATACCACAATTTTTTCATATAATTTTTTTTTATCTTTATTTAAGAAATACAACATAAATTAAAGTATATAAAAGTTTTCAAGACAATTTGACGTGCAGTTCGTAGTGAACAAGGTTCTCAAAATGGAGTTGACCCTGAGCAGCCGTGGAGTGCGGACGTGTCCCTCCGTGACTGCTAGGGTAGTCAGCCGTTTGCTCGCCAGGTGGCGGGGGTAGCTGCCCCCCCCCCACCCCCCAGTGTTGTTGCCTGACTGCGGAGTGCAGACGTGGCAGGTGTGGGCTCGCCATGGGGGTCCACTACCAACATAAGCGCGTGAATCCGTGCCTGGAGTCTCTGAGACGTGCTGGGTATCAGAGGTAGCGGTGGTGCGGTGGAATGCTTCATGTCCCAGTGCTAGATGTCGACGGGCATTGAGCTGGTGGACTGCTCATCGTGTTGTCACAAGCTGGCGACGGAGGAGGTGTGACCGTGTGTGGTGTCTGTGTATAGCTGAGATAGTCTTGGTAGTAAGGTTGATGTAAAGTCATTCTGGTTACTGACTTTAATAATAATAAACGATTACATGAGATAGCTCCCAAGCTTGGCAGGCGTCCTGTGTGCTGTTTACCTTCTCTGTGGCGTCCAGCCGCCGCACATAGAAAACGGATGGTACCATTTTCTGTGAACATGACATCCCTCCTTTTCTTTAAAAAGAATGAATACAGGATGTCTACCATGCTTGTAGCACAAAGCAAAGTTATTGACACAAAGTAAGTTATTAACATATCAAGAGATATTGCATACATTTAACATTAATTAAACACACAAAGAATTTAAACAATCTTTACCACAAAGGATTTCAATGTTAAAAATACATATGCAATGTTAAACAAACATGAAAGAAACTGTAATACAAAGTTACAAAAATTGAATGAGAGATCTGCATTATTCAAACAATATTAAATTTAGTTTAGCATAACAAGTAAATACTTTGCATTACATAGGAACACAATTAATCATCATATCGTGTAGGGCGTTTAACATGACGTTTTGGACGAGAGTCCTTAAGTACAAGAATATCCCTCGATGAATTGTTTATCGAGTTATAACTCATTTTTTCTTTTTCTTTTGCACGACTTTGCACTTCATCATTTTCTACACTATGGAATCACTTTGAAATAAGCCATATTACGTGTTATACTATGATCTCTATTACTCGCTGTTACCATAGTTCCTTTACACTAATCACTTTATATGGTTTTGTATCATACGGCATATCTAGCTTTCCCTCTTTTTTCTTTTTAACGAGAACAGTATCTCCAACCTTTATGAATTGTTCTTTGCACGTTGATCATGAGCAATTTTCATTTTGCCCTTGGCTAGTGCATCCTTCTGAGCGAGACGTTTATCCGTTACCTGGCTGGCATGACAGGTAGTGCGATTCTCATAGGACGTCCAAATAAAAGTTCGCCAGGCGACTTGCCCAGTGTTCCATGCGGTGTTGCACGGTAGTTCCTGAGAAAAGCATACATAGCTTGTTTCCAGGATCGTCCTTCGGCATGAGCACAGCGTACAGCTTTCATGAGAGGTTGCATGAATCTCTCGACTTCTCCATTTGCTTGAGGATGTAGTGGCATCACACGGCGGTGTTTGAATCCAATATGCTCAGCAAAGTTGACAAAGTCTTGTCCATTAAATGGCGGTCCATTGTCCGTCTTGACAACTTCAGGAATGCCAAAGTTTGAAAAGATCTTGTCGAGCTTCGGGATGACAGCCTTTGCAGATGTGGAAGTGATGATTTCTACTTCTGGATAACGTGAGTGATCATCAATGACTACCATCAAGTACTCTCCAGTTGGTAGCGGTCCACAGAAGTCCATCGATACTTCCATCCATGGTGCAGCAGGTAGTGGTGAAGGTTGTAGAGGTGTTGGTCTTGAAGTATCCACTGCAGCTTGGCAAGGGACACAGGCATCATGCATGTCCTTAGCTTGACGATCAATGCCAGGAAACCACACCTTTTCTCGTAGCAGCTGTTTGGTCCTTACAAGACCTTGGTGTCCTTGATGTGCAAGCTTCAGAGCACGTTGCTGGAGAACAGCTGGAATGACGATACGAGTACCTCGCAGCACGGTGTCGCGTTGTTGCGTAACACTTAATTCTGTCTGGATGCGTTCAAGTGCTTTGAATGCATCTTGGTCAACTCCTGAGGGTGGGATGCGTGGAAACTTTTTCTTAGTCAATGCATCCACTGTTGCTTGCAGAGTTGGGTCCTCTAGGGTTGCAGTACGGATTTCATCAAGAGTGAGAGCCTTAGGGACTGCATCACAGGTTACAGAGTGTACATATTCCTCGGCAACTTGCTGATGCTTGGTGATGGTGAAACTGTTGGCAGGATGTCGACTGATGTAATCAGCGGGATTGCCTGCACCTGGCTTGTATTTCACCGTAAAGTTGTATGGTTGCAGACGAAGAGCCCATCTCTCAATGCGAGCTGGTGGTTTGGACTTTGGATTATTGAAGATGGTCTCCAACGGTTTGTGGTCAGTGACTATCGTGGTAAAGGGTGCACCAAGCAGATACACATTGAAGTGTTCACAGCCCCATACAAGAGCAAGAGCTTCCTTCTCTGTCTGACTGTATCGTTGCTCAACATCTGTGAGAGAACGGCTGGCATAGGCAATTACTACTCTTGAATCTGGTTGACCAGGTTGTGTTGGGCTAACACAGCACCTAAACCAACAGGACTAGCATCCACCGTTAACTCAGTGTCCATTGATGGATCAAAGTATGCAGCAGTCGCATTTTCTACTAGTGCATCTTTCACAGCATCAAATGCATTTTGCTCGACATCGCTCCAGTACCATGATGCATTTTTCTTCAGGAGCTCACGTAGAGGCTTCGTAATGGTAGCAAAATCTGGAATGAAGCGAGAACAGTAGTTTGCCATTCCCAGAAAACTATGTACTTCAGTGGATGTTGAAGGAGGTGCAGCATTCTTGATATCTGCAACTTTCTTAGGATCTGGAGACAGACCTTTGTCACTAAGTACATGTCCAAAGAATTCAATTTTATGTTGATTGAACTCACACTTTGCTCGGCTTAGCGTCAAATTCTTTTCTCGTAAGCGTTGCAATGTTGCACGAAGAGCTTTGTCGTGTTCAGCTTGGGTACGGCCATAAACAATGATGTCATCAGACATGTTGTCAGCATTAGGTATATCTTGCAATACCTGGCTGATGATGTGCTGGAATACTTCAGCAGCACTGTTAATACCAAAACTCAGGCGCTTGTACCTATACAGACCTCGATGTGTCGTAAACGTTGTGATGAATCGACTCTCATCATCAAGTTCAAGCTGATGATAGCCCTTGTTTAAATCTAACTTGCTGAATACAGTTGCACCATTCAAGCGGTAAATCATATCATCTACAGTGGGTGTAGGATGGCGTTCACGCATTATTGCCTTGTTGGGAACACGCATGTCTACACAAATGCGTATCTCATCTGGATTCTTCGGCTTCGGTGGAGTGACAATTGGGCTTACCATGGTGTTGGGCCTGTTACCGGTTCAATGATATCTAGTTCTATCAGCCTATCCAGTTCGGCATCGACTTTCTTGCGAGTATGGAATGGTTGTCGGCGATTGGTTGGGCAACTGGAATTACATCTGGGTTGATATGCAGATTTACTTGCTAATAGCAAGGGAAATCTGCAATCAACCAGAGTAATTCAGTGCCCAACCACATCGCCGACAACCATTCCATACTCGCAAGAAAGTCGATGCCGAACTGGATAGGCTGATAGAACTAGATATCATTGAACCGGTAACAGGCCCAACACCATGGGTAAGCCCAATTGTCACTCCACCAAAGCCGAAGAATCCAGATGAGATACGCATTTGTGTAGACATGCGTGTTCCCAACAAGGCAATAATGCGTGAACGCCATCCTACACCCACTGTAGATGATATGATTACCGCTTGAATGGGTGCAACTGTATTCAGCAAGTTAGATTTAAACAAGGGCTATCATCAGCTTGAACTTGATGATGAGAGTCGATTCATCACAACGTTTACGACACATCGAGGTCTGTATAGGTACAAGCGCCTGAGTTTTGGTATTAACAGTGCTGCTGAAGTATTCCAGCACATCATCAGCCAGGTATTGCAAGATATACCTAATGCTGACAACATGTCTGATGACATCATTGTTTATGGCCGTACCCAAGCTGAACACGACAAAGCTCTTCGTGCAACATTGCAACGCTTACGAGAAAAGAATTTGACGCTAAGCCGAGCAAAGTGTGAGTTCAATCAACATAAAATTGAATTCTTTGGACATGTACTTAGTGACAAAGGTCTGTCTCCAGATCCTAAGAAAGTTGCAGATATCAAGAATGCTGCACCTCCTTCAACATCCACTGAAGTACATAGTTTTCTGGGAATGGCAAACTACTGTTCTCGCTTCATTCCAGATTTTGCTACCATTACGAAGCCTCTACGTGAGCTCCTGAAGAAAAATGCATCATGGTACTGGAGCGATGTCGAGCAAAATGCATTTGATGCTGTGAAAGATGCACTAGTAGAAAATGCGACTGCTGCATACTTTGATCCATCAATGGACACTGAGTTAACGGTGGATGCTAGTCCTGTTGGTTTAGGTGCTGTGTTAGCCCAACACAAACCTGGTCAACCAGATTCAAGAGTAGTAATTGCCTATGCCAGCCGTTCTCTCACAGATGTTGAGCAACGATACAGTCAGACAGAGAAGGAAGCTCTTGCTCTTGTATGGGGCTGTGAACACTTCAATGTGTCTGCTTGGTGCACCCTTTACCACGATAGTCACTGACCACAAACCGTTGGAGACCATCTTCAATAATCCAAAGTCCAAACCACCAGCTCGCATTGAGAGATGGGCTCTTCGTCTGCAACCATACAACTTTACGGTGAAATACAAGCCAGGTGCAGGCAATCCCGCTGATTACATCAGTCGACATCCTGCCAACAGTTTCACCATCACCAAGCATCAGCAAGTTGCCGAGGAATATGTACACTCTGTAACCTGTGATGCAGTCCCTAAGGCTCTCACTCTTGATGAAATCCGTACTGCAACCCTAGAGGACCCAACTCTGCAAGCAACAGTGGATGCATTGACTAAGAAAAAGTTTCCACGCATCCCACCCTCAGGAGTTGACCAAGATGCATTCAAAGCACTTGAACGCATCCAGACAGAATTAAGTGTTACGCAACAACGCGACACCGTGCTGCGAGGTACTCGTATCGTCATTCCAGCTGTTCTCCAGCAACGTGCTCTGAAGCTTGCACATCAAGGACACCAAGGTCTTGTAAGGACCAAACAGCTGCTACGAGAAAAGGTGTGGTTCCTGGCATTGATCGTCAAGCTAAGGACATGCATGATGCCTGTGTCCCTTGCCAAGCTGCAGTGGATACTTCAAGACCAACACCTCTACAACCTTCACCACTACCTGCTGCACCATGGATGGAAGTATCGATGGATTTCTGTGGACCGCTACCAACTGGAGAGTACTTGATGGTAGTCATTGATGATCACTCACGTTATCCAGAAGTAGAAATCATCACTTCCACATCTGCAAAGGCTGTCATCCCGAAGCTCGACAAGATCTTTTCAAACTTTGGCATTCCTGAAGTTGTCAAGACGGACAATGGACCGCCATTTAATGGACAAGACTTTGTCAACTTTGCTGAGCATATTGGATTCAAAACACCGCCGTGTGATGCCACTACATCCTCAAGCAAATGGAGAAGTAGAGAGATTCATGCAACCTCTCATGAAAGCTGTACGCTGTGCTCATGCCGAAGGACGATCCTGGAAACAAGCTATGTATGCTTTTCTCAGGAACTACCGTGCAACACCGCATGGAACACTGGGCAAGTCGCCTGGCGAACTTTTATTTGGACGTCCTATGAGAATCGCACTACCTGTCATGCCAGCCAAGGTAACGGATAAACGTCTCGCTCAGAAGGATGCACTAGCCAAGGGCAAAATGAAAATTGCTCATGATCAACGTGCAAAGGAACAATTCATAAAGGTTGGAGATACTGTTCTCGTTAAAAAGAAAAAAGAGGGAAAGCTAGATATGCCGTATGATACAAAACCATATAAAGTGATTAGTGTAAAAGGAACTATGGTAACAGCGAGTAATAGAGATCATAGTATAACACGTAATATGGCTTATTTCAAAGTGATTCCAAATAGTGTAGAAAATGATGAAGTGCAAAGTCGTGCAAAAGAAAAAGAAAAAATGAGTTATAACTCGATAAACAATTCATCGAGGGATATTTTGTATTTAAGGACTCTCGTCCAAAACGTCATGTTAAACGCCCTACACGATATGATGATTAATTGTGTTCCTATGTAATGCAAAGTATTTACTTGTTATGCTAAACTAAATTTAATATTGTTTGAATAATGCAGATCTCTCATTCAATATTTTGTAACTTTGTATTACAGTTTCTTTCATGTTTGTTTAACATTGCATATGTATTTTAACATTGAAATCCTTTGTGGTAAAGATTGTTTAAATTCTTTGTGTGTTTAATTAATGTTAAATGTATGCAATATCTCTTGATATGTTAATAACTTACTTTGTGTCAATAACTTTGCTTTGTGCTACAAGCATGGTAGACATCCTGTATTCATTCTTTTTAAAGAAAAGGAGGGATGTCATGTTCACAGAAAATGGTACCATCCGTTTTCTATGTGCGGCGGCTGGACGCCAGGAGAGAAGGTAAACAGCACACAGGACGCCTGCCAAGCTTGGGAGCCATAGTCATGTAATCGTTATTATTATTAAAGTCAGTAACCAGGAATGACTTTACATCAACCTTACTACCAAGACTATCTCAGCTATAACCAGACACCACACACGGTAACCTCCTCCGTCGCCAGCTTGATGACACAACACGTGAGAAGTCACGCTCAATGCCGTCAACATCTAGCACGTTTGGACATGGAAGATATCGCACAGCACCACCGCTACCTCTGGATACCCAGCACGTCCAGAGAACTCCACGGCTACGGAGTTCACGCGCTTAATCGTTAAGGTAGTGGACCACCATGGCGAGCCAAACACCTGCCAAGTCTGCACTCGCCAGTCAGGCAAACAACACTGGGGGGTGGGGGGGGGCAGCTACGCCCCGCCACCTGGCGAGCAAACGGCTAGACTACCCTAGCAGTCACGGAGGGAACGTCGCACTCCACGGCTGCTCAGGGTCAACTCCATTTTGAGAACCTTGTTCACTACGAACTGCACTGTCAAATTTTCTTGTAAAACTTTATATACTTTAATTTATGTTGTATTTCTTAAATAAAGATAAAAAAAAAAATTATATGAAAAAATTGTGGTATAGTTTGAATGCGTAATGGTGTGTTCTAGACGTATAATGTCATATAGATGTAATCAGAGCGAGAGTGAAATACAATGTGTTATGTGATACTGACGATGTGTCCTAGTCGTTTTGTGAGGATTAGATCCAACGTATGTAAGAACAATTATATGAATCAGGGAATGGAAGGCCTTTTTTGAAAAATAGCTGGAGTATAGTATAGCATGTTGATTAATGTTGTTGTGGTGAATGTATGAAGTTAAAACATTGAGGTTTGCCATCATAACGATTTGTATATCAGTGTGTGTAAAGACTGTTGAATCTTGCATTGACAAACTAGTGCTTGAGCGAATATATGTTGTACAGAAAAATAGTGAAGTGTTTGTGATGCCAAAGTGTTTGTAAGAGTTCGTGTTTAATGTTCCTTTTGCTAATATTGCAAAACCTTTGTTGCATCCTCATGTGATAGGAAGTGTACTGCTACAATGTTTGATCCTTTGAGAGTTTGATTCTTTCTGCTGTTTAAAGACAGAACATTAGGCGGAACTGTAGGCATAAATATGCCACAAAGTGACAGATATTAAGTATGTCCAAGCATTAAATTGTGTGAGTTTTAAAGAATATTCTACCTTTTTTCCGAGGCCTTTAGAAGTGTAATCTTTCTTAACTTTTTTATTTGGAAATAACATCCATCTATGTCATTCCATCCAATGTGGTTTAAATATATGTATCAAGTGTTAAGTTCAAAAGAGCCTTGATTTTGTATTGGTAATTGTATCCCTATCTCGAGAGGTGCTCGTGAAAGGTGGTGTGAACGGAGTGCTTGATTTTTCTGTGCTTTTGGTGGCGATATATTGGACTAGGAAGGAGAGTGACGATGGGGGGATAGATGGGCCTCTTGCTGAGTTTCGTAGACGATTGGAGTTACCAGTATTATTATCCATGGCGTGTTCTGCGTTAGGAAGAGTTAATGATGTGTTGGAGGGACTATGAAGGCTGTCTCAGCACGTGGTTTGTGAGTGTTAATGAGGATCTAATGTAAGCGAAGCATTGTATTGTTTCTAAGATGATGGCGGGGGAGATGGTGGCTGAAAGTTCATATTGTGAGAAAAGATTTTAGGAAGTTTGCTCACATGTGCTTGTATCCTTGTGCTAGGTGTATGACTATTTAAACAACATGCTGAGGGTTTTGGGAATCATATTTCTGATTAGCATTGCGTATGGGTTGTTGTGGGGTGGTAGAGGTTTGTGAGTGCGGGTGAACAAGATGAGCGGCTATGTGGTGATTATGAACACGTGTTGTTCTGGTTACTGAGAGCACATGAGTATGACGTAGGAGTATGCTGGGTGTACTAAGAGTGATTGGGATGGTAGGTTGTCTTACTATTAGTGAAGTTGTTGAATTGAATCTGAAGTTGATTGTTGAGAATATTTTTTAGTATTTGTTTCACAAATATGCCTTTATCTGCTGGCTATCGCAACTAGTTCAAAAATTGCCTTCATCTGCGAACTTGAGCAACTCTGTATGGTTTCATTTAGTTCGTCTCATTGTGTTCTTATAATACTTGAAACGTTTACTTAAATTAGATGTTTTGGTGTATAGGATTTCATAACTTTATGAAGTAGTGCGTTAGCTTAGAAGTGGCGGAGCATATTTTATTATTAATATCTTTATTGACAAAATTAATTACAATTTTGCCTAATCTGAGGATTTCGATTAAATCTTATTAAAGTAAGGATAATGCTGGTATTCACTGTCACGCAAGACAGAGGGTAATACATAAGAGAATAATTTTAAAATGTAGGCGAATGTACATATATATCATGGTTACAATCAATGTTTTAATGTATGGATAGTGAAAACAACTTCTATTGTGCACTGCCACACAAGGGCAGGGATGGGTTCAGAAGTGATGCAGCTTTGAAGTAATATAAATAAAAAAATTCTTCATTCTTTAAAATGGACAAGCAAATTTGGATAAATTGTAAGGATGTCGTCCAGAACACCCGAGTCAATAAAATAGTTACACAGTTGGTGTTTACAAGAAGCCAGGAGGTCTAAAGTCCTTACGGTTTCACATTCAACATATAGTGTCTAGTGAATGCTTAAAGGTTTATCACAGAATTTACAATCTGAGTATTCTAGTAGTGGCTCAGCCTCACTAACCTGCAGATGTGTCTATAGCCAAGGCGAATTCGCGCAATGACTGCATCACATTGCCTGGTCCGGTACTGTGCTGACCATACAAATACCTATTATTACAAAAACTTGTAATAACTTTAATACTGCAGCTTTCAGTTCTCCAGGCATTTCTTAGTTCTTCTAAATCTGAATTAATTTCTTTAATTGTATGTTTCTAATAATTGCATTAGATAGTTCAAAGTCATAATCATGTTTTTCTTCCTGCAAGCCTCATGGGATGTACAAAGTCATGTTTCCAACTCCAACATGGGATGGGATCCACACAAATTTTATACAAGAGTTATTATCATTGGCAAAAAATTACATTCCATTTAATATTACAAGCTACTTCCGACATACATTGTGATGGGTTATTTAACGACTGCAGAGCACTTTTAGAGTCCAGAAAATAACTCCACACCATTGAGTTTAAGGTATTCAGTGGCTAGATAAAGCCCAATAGCTCGGTCTGTGTCGTGCTTGCCCAGTTGTTCAATCTCTGTGTACTAGACATGATCATTCATTCCCTTATATACTGCACATGCACAACCTGTTCTACCAGTGCCTAACTGCACAGAGTCATCAATAAAGGCATAGGATTCAGTCGGTTTGAGAATTTGAAGAAGACTGTTAATAGCTTTAATGTTATACATCTCAAAATTTCAGTGTTATATATTGTTTACTTTGATGGGGGTTTAATGCAGAGAGACCTCCACATCTTTCCAAGGGGGAATATAGTGTACAGTTTTATCAGGGGTAAGAGACACATTCAGTTCCAGAAGATTATAGGCACAACAACTGAGCCACACACTGTAAGGAACTTTTTCGGCGGATTGAGGGAACAGTCAGAATCGTTAGAAGGATCTCAATTTAACTTGAATGAGCTGGGGACCATTATTGTTCAAAGTTTTGGCGCAAAACAAAAGTACTAAGTAGAACTATTCTTTCGTAAATTGAAGGCAGTTTAGTTCCTTTCTCATGTTAACAATTCTGACATTCTAGGACAACCTGGATGATGAGCATGGCATTATTCTGTACATACATCTGGGCCTTGTAATTGTTTAGGGAGAAAAATTAAGCAGATGCAAGGCATAATATCAACAACAGATCGTATAAAGCAATATAAAACTACGAGCATATTTATGTTAATGCCAAATCCTTTGCCAACAAGAGTTTTGAGAGGTATAAAACGATCAAACAGGTTTTTGTGCAGGTTGCTGATGAGATTTGTATCATTAACCTCGACTCCAAGATATTTATACGACTCACAAGTCTCCACGGGCACTCCATTAATAGTTATAGTTAACATGAAAGAATGGGAATAAGAACCCTGTTTATCAACAGAGATTATGAGGCCACTCTACTCTTTCTTGGAGAATGCTCAGAAGAATACTTGTAGCCTTGGTTTACTGTGTGCCCATAATACAAAATCATCAGCATAACATATAACAGTTTCAGTAG
>WNGS01106972.1:0-10728 GCA_020271785.1 Procambarus virginalis | reverse complement strand
CAGATCTCCAGTATCAGCTCTTGATACTGGGATGGCTCATAAAGGGCCACCACTACGGGCTATTCATGCCCGTGCACCTTTTGGGTGGCTTAATCTTCATCAATCAATCAATCAATCTTTCTATCACAATCACTTGAGAATGGTCCAGGACGGACCGAAACGTCGTCGTCTCTTCACCTTCTAGGTGTGATCTGGTCAACATACTTTAGACCGTTATTGTGAGCGTACTCATCGCCTGCAAGTGTACTGTGTCAACAAAATTATTCGCACACCCTCCGTCACTATGTGATGGAGTGCGAAAAGATACGTGAATTTAGAGACAATTCTATAACCAATATTCCAGCGATGTGTAAATATTTCATTCAAAATGATCTGCTACCAGAAATTTTAGCCAAATATCCCCAGTTTGCTAACTGTAGGTAGTAACTGAGTGATTGTAACCTATCCACCGCTGCCCACTGGATGGGAGGCGGTGTGCAGGACAAACATATAATTGTGACACTAGCTCTCCACATATGTCAGTTGCTTAATTTAGAACCTGTACTTGAGGTCGATCTCGAACCCATTGTTGATGTGACGACTTATATTGAATTTGGTAACTAGCTCATCAAGATTGTAACTTGCTTAGCTAAATGAATTGTGGGGTTCAGTCCCTGAGCCCATTATGTGCCTCTGTAACCCTTTCCACTACCGCCCACGAGATGGGTATGGGGTGCATAATAAATGAACTAAACTAACTAAACCCCCCCTCACTCATCTTGTTAACAATAATATACTAATAATAAAAAAATAATAAAGATTAATAAAAATATTGTGCATAAAAAATAAAATATTACTGTAATACTCTTGTGCTTGAATGAAGATGAAGGAAAGACCCAATAAATGTGTAAGCGTAATATAAACAAAAATTTCGATCTAACCTTCATTCTTTCTCAATGTGCTGTATACCATGAAATGATTATACATTGTTCTGTTGTGAACATTGTATACAGGGCCTCAGGATATACATCCCCACAACAATTAACTAGCTCCCAGGTACCTAATTTCTGCTAGGTGAACAGCAGGTCATCTAGCAGTGAACACCACCTGCCAGCTCACCTAGTAATGAACACCACCTGCACATCGCACCGCACCACTTGCCAGCAGGTGCAGAAGTACGATGGAGAGAGCAAAGTATACAATATTTCAAGTATAAGAATAGAGATATATTTATATTTAACGTTTTCCTATAAAGTTTCAATAATACCTTTATTTGATGGTGCTACATAGCCTTCCCGGCTTGGTGTCTTCTTTGATAATTGATTATTTAAAAAGCTTCTTTAAATAGTGGTGTCTCCTTAAAGTCATATTGTATTTTGGACACAAAATGAGTAAAATCCTTTCCGATTGGAGTTGATGTGTACATGGGTGGTACAGATAATTAATAGTGATCGACACAAACTCAGAGATGTGGATGTCATAGTGCTTTGGGTACTGTTTATGGATATGTGACCCAGTGGAGGCAAGGACATTAATGGAACAAAATGGTTAAGTGTCCATGTTTTATCCCCTTGCTTGAGATTGCCGCTCCACATAATATAAATGGGAGCCTGCTTCACTTCACACCGAGGCATAAATTTTGTATTGAGAATAGGTACACAGCTGTCAAGGAAGCCGTTGACAGACGGATATACAGATATTATTTCTCTGTTTACAACAGAACTGCTGCATACATTGTCATAACTGATGAATCTTTTCCAGGCAAGGCAGAATGGAGACAAACTTCCTTGAATCGGGAGAAAACTAGGTTTAAATCCGTGTTATCATGCTGTGCTATATTTCCAGTCCCATTGGTCTACAATTGCAATAGTTGTTCTTGCTCTAATTTCTCCTGATCTCGTTTCGTCCCCACACACAGCAAGTGAGATAGCACTGAATATACAATTGTCATCACCTTTAACACTAACTGGCATACGGCTGTTGATCGTTATTCCTCCACAAATTTTAAAGATTTCTGCAGCCGTCTTGTCCTCCGAAAATTCAACATTTGCAGGAAACCTTAATGTAAACTGTCAACAAAATATTTGCACACCCTCCGTCACTATGTTCAGAGACAATTCTTTAACAAACGTTCAAGAAATTTGTAAATGATTTGTTCAAAATGGACACATGATTGCTAAATTGGTTTTTAGGAACTGTGGGCAAGGGTCTGTGGAAACTGTCCCCACTCTGAACACCGCAACGTTTGTGCTTATATGAATATACGTCACATACACATATTTTATACCAAACATTTAATTTGTATCATTAGTTCTTTATTGTTCACTTACATACTCAAAGAACCAGCAACATCTACATTCGAGGAAGGATTCCAGAAGCAGTTAACCACTGCGATTTCTTGTTTCTGTAATCCTTCTTTATGCTGTAGGTAAAGCAGTTAATAGAGTTACTGTCTCCTGCTCCTGGGGTTGGTGGTTCGAGACTCCTAGTGCCCAGGTGAATGTGGAGAAGGTCAGTAGATCGACCTTGGAGGTGGACCTCGATATACGATACGCTAACGAATAGACATGCACAAGCTGCTTGTCCTCAGTGTATATTTTACATTCTCGCTCATTCTCGCTCATCCTCTCGCTCTCTCTTCTCTCTCTCTCTCTCTCTCTCTCTCTCTCTATCTCTCTCTCTCTCTCTCTCTCTATCTCTCTCTCTCTCTCTCTCTCTCTCTCTCTCTCTCTCTCTCTCTCTCTCTCTCTCTCTCAGCACCCACAATGTGTTGTATGTGGATGCTGACGTTCAGTTTCTTGTCTATGTATAGGTCAAGGAACTTTCCATAATTTTTATTGCTAATGTTAACATTGTCTATCTGAAATTAATTTGGTTTGAGGATTTACTTCCAAATAAAATGTAGTCGGTCTTTTTTATGTTTTGTTGGAGTTTGTTGGTTTACACCCATGAGTGGACTTTTTAACTTTGTTATTTACATTATTATTTAGTGCGTTTGGGTTGGGGTCTGAATAGATGAAGGTAGTATCGTCAGCACTTATCTTTACACTTACTGAAAGTATCTAAGTATCAGCTGAAGTATCTTCACACTTGAGTTAAACTTTAGTAGATATTTCTGGACCATTCCTTAAGTTTCGCAGGCCAACGAAGATGGAATTCACATGAAATGGATTTTGTGACCATCGCTAATAATGTTGTGTTTTCTCTGTCTAGCTTCAGACCCGGTCATGTTACAATTGTGTCTAGAGTGTTAAGCGTAATTAAGGATGATAGAAAATCACTTACAATTAATGCATCAAGTTTAGAGACTTGTACACATTTTAGTGTAAGAAGGAAGGCAAATAGTTCTGTCTGATGGGTAAAGGCAACTGCAGCTGCACCCGTGGGGCGGTGTAGGAAACCATCAATGTATATGATTTGAGAGAGAGAATGATCTGTGGACAGAACATCAAATATGGCGTAAGGTATTGGGCTTTGCCTCAAGACGAAGCATAATAAGGAGCCCGAATATCTGGGGAAAAAATTACATTAAAAATTGTCCACGTGATACATATATAATCACGATTTAAACATTTCATTTGTATTAATTGAATATATATTATTAGGAAGTTTTGTTTATCTGGGTAAGTTGTCAGCTTATATGAACTAATAGCTAGCGTGGCTTGTATACTGGGTACATCCGGTCTCTTACCCTAGACCGTGGCGGTAACTTTATGGTCAGGAAGCCACAAATATTTACAATGGGGCTCGGTCAGTCAATATGATTCCTTTGACATTACTCAACTTATGTATTCTGCTCTCGTATTGACAATTTGAATGATATCAAGAACATTTTGAATATCTTCTGACATAGATGGTGCTATAGTTGATTGTTGTTCATGACCTGTCCAGTGGGTCGAGACTATAGTCTCATTAGCACCTCTCAAATTGGTGGAAAGAAATTCTTGCTGCAAGAATGTGTTCTCAGAGCTAACTAGGGAAACTAAAATACATATTTCCTAAATAAATACTTTAATTACAAATATTTGAAAATATATGATATGTTTCCGAATTTTTGATGATACAGAACATATTGTGGTTTATAATTAAGTTCTTAATAGTGATCTTATCCGGCATCATAATTTACATACATATCGACTTCTGTTTTTCAATTTCTTTCTTTATTATGCACCCCATACCCACCCGTGGGCGGTGGTGTAAAGGATTACAGAGGCACATAATCGGTTCAGGAACTGAACCCTCTAGTTCGTTTTGCTAAGCAAATAACAATCTTTTGACGCTAGTTACAAAATTATTAATGTTATATATACATATACTCATGCATACATGTACATATACATACGTATACATATATACATACACATACATATTTAATCACCCACACAAATACACACATCAATAATCTTTTGTGTCACAAGTGACATTACAAGAGGCTCACAACAGTCACTATACAAGGCACTTTACATCTATAGTGAGTCACACAGTTACTAGTCTTGCTGCACACCCACCCAACTGGGCGGCAGCTTTACAGTCATGTGCATGCATTACCTACAGTAAGCAAATTCTGGATACTTCGCTAAGATTTCGGGCAGCACATCATTATGAATGAAGTACTTACACATTTCTTGGACACTATTGATGGTGTTATCTCTAAATTCCGTGATTTTTTTCACATTCCATTATATAATGACGCAAAGTATGCGAATAGCTCTGCTGACAGAGTTTACATTTAGTCAGATCTACATCAGCAGATGTTACAAACTCCCAGAGTTACTTGTAGCCGAGCCTAAGCCTAGCAGTGGTAACATCAAGAAGTCTGCTAACCTTATTGGATGACCCATAGACGTGCGGTTCTTCCTGCATAATAGAATAATGATAGATGGAGTAACTGGTGTGAATTTCACTTTGCCTCAAGTCTCCGAAATTTAGTTGATGTTCCCGGAATATTACTGCCCTCAGGCTGCTCAAAGGCAGTTCAAGTTGGTAATCAATTCCCTCTTTACGAGCAAAAGTCTTGGCCAACTCATCAGTTCTATCATGCATTCGGAGACCAATATGGGAAGGAATCCACAGGAGACAAACTCTGACTCCATCATTGATTATTTCATTATACCTGTGTCTAGCTTCAGAGATAAGCACGCCACAGTTATGCCTGTTGTGTATTAAAATGACTACATTTTTATGTTAATTTCTTTTTGTAAAAGATGATGATAAACTTCAATAAATGTAAGTAATTATCAAAGAAGGCACCAAGCCGGGAAGGTTATGTAGCACCATCAAATAAAGGTATTGTTGAAACTTTATAGGAAAACGTTAAATCCTAAATATATCTCTATTCCTATACTTGAAATATTGTATACTTTGCTCTCTCCATCGTACTTCTGCACCTGCTGGCAAGTGGTGCGGTGCGATGTGCAGGTGGTGTTCATTACTAGGTGAGCTGGCAGGTGGTGTTCACTGCTAGATGACCTGCTGTTCACCTAGCAGTAATTAGCTACCTGGGAGGTAGTTCATTGTTGTGGGGATGTATATCCTAAGGCCCTGTATACAATGTTCACAACAGAACAATGTATAATCATTTCATGGTATACAACACATTGAGAAGGAATGAAGGTTAGATTTGAAAATTTAGTTTTTAATACACTTACACATTTATTGAGTCTTTCCTTCACCTTCATTCAAGCACAAGGGTATTACAGTAAGTTTCTCCATTATTACTTTTATTAATATTATTAGTTTTTTGTTATTATTTGTATTATTGTTAACAGGAGGAGTGAGGGGGGGGGAGGGAGTAATGGTCCACATGTCCACATTCCAATGCCCGCTCCCCAGGGCTGGGGTGCGGGGGTGTACAATAAACCAAGCACCTCCGGCGGCCGCTTGTCGAAGGCGGAAGTGTAGCCTAGGCCGTTTGTCATGATAATTAGTGATGGCTCTTATTTTGATTATGGGATCGTAATCCAGTTAAGCCTTTATTCTTATTTTATTACAATGCTGGTAAAATACACTTCTTGATGATGAGTATGGAGTACAAATGAACTCATTGTGTACCCTATGCTCACAGGATGAGTATATAGGGTACACAATGAACTACCACTCACACGATGGGTATGGGATGCACAAGAAACTATCGCACAGAGGATGAGTATGGAGAGCAAAGTAAACAAAGATTCACACGATGAGAAAGGGTTGCACGATGTCCTATATGACTCACAGAATGAGTATGAGGTGCACAATAAACTACAGGTAACAGGATAAGTATGGGTTACACAATAAATTACAGGTCACAGGATGGGTATGGGGTTAAACAAACTACTGGTAACAGGATGAGTATGGGTTGCACAATAAATTACCGCACAGAGGATAAGTATAGGGTGCACGTAAATAGGACTCACAGGATGAGTATAGGATGCACAATAAACTACCATTCACAGGATGAGTATGATATTCGTGCTCTATATTAAGATAACTATAAAATACACCTCTGTTTCCAAAATAACTTTAATGACCAATATTTACAAATAAATTTTATGTTTCCGATTTTCTGATAATATAAAACATATCATCATATGTATAGGGGCCCAGTATTAGTCTTGTTCGTTCTCGACGCACAATCGAGAATTCCGTGTTCGAATCCTGGGCGGGGCAGAAATGGTTGAGTAAATTTCCTTTCACGTAATGCGACTGTTCACCTAGCAGTAAGTAGGTACTCAGGAATTAGTCAGCTTGTTGTGGGGGTTGCATCCTGGGCGGGGTCAGTAATTCGACCTTAAGGATGTCCTTGATAAAAGCCTATCGTGTATGAATATACTGTGGCTTCCAGTTCCCCCCAAAAATGAATTATTATAATTATAATATTATGGTTTATAAATAATCTCTTAAGAGTGGTTATGCGTCATATTTAACATACGTCTATCTTTACCTCAACATTTTATAAGTTAATTTCTGTCTGTACATGATGATGATCATATACAATTAAGGTAGCATTGCAATTTTATAGGAAATTGTTAAGTCCAAAATATATCTTGATTCTTATACTCGAGATATTGTTACAATAAACGTTTGAAAACAAAGTTTATATCTGTATTTAAAATATAAAATATTTTGCGTTTATCAACGCATCTCTCTGAATTACTAATTTTTTCTGAATTGTGAAGCCTGTATTGCCCGCCTGGCAGGACACTGATGCATTGGAAGTTTTCATGTGTCCGGACACCGGCGATGGTGTGGTATTGGCTATTTATTTAACCATGTCTTGGCTTTCATTTAAGATATATTTTACTTGAAATGTAGTCACGTTATCGTCTACATCTTTGTTTATGCTGACATATAGACCTTTGATGTTACTTTGCATATATGCAAATGAACTACACAATTAATTCACTTGTTTGCAGGCCTTCACACTCCCTGAGATAGCCATCACATAACTTTAAAAAGGCATATATCTTCACTTTCACTTCAGTTATATTTATGCTAAAGTAATAACATGCAGCTTATATTTCTGTCTTTATTATGACATAGAAAACTTCGTTTATTACAATATTTAGATTAAATTAACATTGATCTTCGAAAGATCATAGATCCCATCGATAGGGAGAGCGTCGGCCAAGAAACCTTGTTTAAAATATGAATATCTTTCCTGTCTAATAAGATATAATCTCTGTGATGGATTCACAAAAACTATTTTATCTCTGCCTTTCTAATAACATATACAAATATAAGTTTTATTTGCGAATCTCTATTAACTAAGCAATATATAAGAGAGCGTGTTAGGTTCGGTGTTCTATGAACGAAAAGGACATGAGTAGTTTAAGTAGCGAACGCATACAAACGAATAACGATAGTATCTATATAGCAAAATTATTGTCCTGTGGAGTTGATTTAACTTCCAGACACATTTTTTTAAATAAATATTAAATGTTTTGTGGGTATTTATGAAAGATATTATTACAAATACCCATTCTACTTGTTAATATCATTAATTAAATTTGCAACAATTTGAGCAAAGAAGTGCGATGACTGGATCACTGTGTACAGGAGGCTGACATGGCAGCAAACACTCTCCAGGCGACCATATATCTTGGATAAGTCGCTCCACAATTTTGTCGCTTGGACCGTCGACTTCCTATGGCGTCACCTGCAACGTATTTACTTCGAATTTCGATATGAAATTACATTATTTCAGAGTGAAAATAGGTTTGATCGTGTTCTACGTGCAGCACCAACATTACAGTAAGTAAATATATCATATTTCTTCATTACTTACGTAATACTAGGAGGATTTGGGTACATTTGGGTAGATTTGGGTAGATTTGGTTAATTCTACGGACCCGATTAGGCCATGGCTGCCATATTGGTCTGCCTTGCATAGCCGCAAATACACCGGTGTTTGGTGGAGATAGGGGCAGCAAGGCGCAGGGCTAAACCAATACTTAGAGCCCGATGGTCATAGACAGCAAAAAAATGTAGATAGTTTACAAATTAAAAATAGATAAAGTGTTGTGGAATTACCATACTTAAAGGTTGATTTTCTGTAAAACAGCCCTTCTGCCTGCTTCTCTTTCACCTACACACATTCAAAGTTATGGCTTCTCAACTAGTGTACCAACATATACTCAAACATATTTACCAGCTGCAGAACAAACACCAAAATCATTGAATTCTGGTACAGTACGTCCCTATTTGAACTATGTAATGTAATATAAACTTAGTACCTAGTAACTACTATATATATATCATTGTATAACTAACACATTACTGAAAGCTGTCAGTTGTTCTAAATGCCTATATAATATGTATAAAATACACTTCAATTTATTGCATCTATTTGCTCCTGAAGATTTTCCTGACTAATTTAGAATCTCCTATTTCAAAGCACTTGCTGCAAAACTGGAGGAAATTTATGATTCTCAAGCAAGCCTTTCTAATTGGCAAAAAAGAAGAAAAAATAGTGAGATTAAATGGGGAGAACGTAGGTCAATGCTGTTTAGCTGGACATTGTCGAAGTTGGGTGTTCCAGATAAAGGTAAATAACATCTTTAGTGTGTAATTATGGTTAAATTTCAATGTAATTATGAAATGCATGATTAATGTCAATCTCTGAATACACTTAGATTGTCATTTTTAAACTCGGGTATACAATATTTCTAAATCCAGTATTAACATTCAAAGTACATAATTACATTATTTTTTGGACAACCAGGCAAATGATGTGTACAATGAAGAAGTTGTGAGGCAAGCATAAAATGTGAACACTGCTTTCGTTTTTTGTGTCATAAATGTGATCAGCAGCAGCATTTTGTAATGCCTTTCCACCAGCGACTCTGCTGGAAAAATGGGTTCTTAGAGCCTTTAGACACAACACAAACTGTGTTCAGATGGGAATGTCATTCACTGGAGTAAGTAATGTACCTGTAGTTTACTTGTATTCTGTTTCTTATACTCTCATTTCTATCCTGAACCAATGAGTGTTTTAAAATTTTATTTAATTCATGTAATTTTTTTAGTAGTTTTTGTATTGGTCATTTTCCTCAATAATTATTGATTACCTCATTAATTACTAATTTTTAGTTAAATAAACGAATTTTTATTTGTTATTAAATATAAATCTTTCATGTAACTCCAGCTAATGCTAAAATATGTACAGTATTAGTAATTTAAAATGCAATGATTGAAACATCTATTTATTTTGCTGCATAGCTGATCTTGTAAATTTAATTGTTACCAGAGCACGTTGTACCAGCACATCCACCTAATTCTTGCCCGAACTGCAATGAGTGCAAGTTCACAACTTTAAGTTCAATAATTTGCGCATCTTTGTAACTTTAAGTGGTACGTTACTTTAAGAAACATTTATTTGATACTAGTATTGGTAGCTGGCATTGCTCAGATGACCCTGGTGTATACTCCAATATTTAAGTGCAAGTGCGGATATGTAGATGAAGAACTTGGGAAACAATGCACCAGTCTGGTTTTTATTCAACTCGAAGAAATAGTAACACTTTCTACAGCATAAATCTATTGGATTCCTGGCATTTTCTCAAGAGAAACAGTCCTGGAACTTCTCTTCAGGCATTAGTTAGTGCACTGGAATTATTTGGTGTATCTCGAGGGCATGTAAGTTTTCATACCATTATTGTTTTAATTGTGCAAGTATTAAGTTGGTGTATAAACTTAAAAACTAAGTTTGTTACTAAGCAAATGCATTGTCATTATTTAAGAAATAGGGTTGAATATTATTAAATTAATAAATAGTATGAATATTCTAAATATATATTTATATATGTCTAATATCATAAGAAATGGAAATGGATTACCAATCTTTAACAATTACTCTTTTTATGTAATGCTCATGTAAGTTTATTTTCATTTCCTGCAGATATTTATAGTCTGTTGCTTAACATGCCACTGCTTGGCATTTTTTGATAATTACACACATTTTACATCTTAGCATGGTCCCATCAATTTTGAGACAACAAAAAGAGTCTTCTTTGAATGGCATTTCCATCAGTATGAACTTGGGAGACTAAAAGGAGAATCTGACAATGAGTGCCCTGCATGTGATACAACACCTGTGCCTGTACATATTGATGGCAACAAGAAACTGTATCGTTACAACAAAGTTGGGAGGTAATTATTCAAGTTACCAATATTTACTGCTGCTCATTATTGTTAAGGTATAATGTAAGGTGTAGTAATATGTTTGTAGTACTATAACACAGCATTGTATAATATTTCAATCTTCATAAA
>WNGS01106971.1:43832-55944 GCA_020271785.1 Procambarus virginalis | reverse complement strand
TCTGGCCTCCTTTTTCCACTGCCTAGTCTTGTGTTGCGTCACGGGTTGTACTCACCTAATTGTACTCACCTAATTGTAACTGGTCTTGTGTGTTGCGTCACGGGTTGTGTAACTGGCCTCATGTGTTGCGTCACGGGTTGTGTAACTGATCTTGTGTGTTGCGTCACGGGTTGTGTAACTGGCCTCATGTGTTGCGTCACGGGTTGTGTAACTGGCATCATGTGTTGCGTCACGGGTTGTGTAACTGGTCTTGTGTGTTGCGTCATGGGTTGTGTAACTGGTCTTGTGTGATGCGTCACGGGTTGTGTAACTGGTCTTGTGTGTTGCGTGACGGGTTGTGTAACTGGTCTTGTGTGTTGCGGCACGGGTTGTGTAACTGGTCTTGTGTGTTGCGTCACGGGTTGTGTAACTGGTCTTGTGTGTTGCGTCACGGGTTGTGTAACTGGTCTTGTGTGATGCGTCACGGGTTGTGTAACTGGTCTTGTGTGTTGCGTCACGGGTTGTGTAACTGGTCTTGTGTGTTGCGTCACGGGTTGTGTAACTGGCCTCATGTGTTGCGTCACGAGTTGTGTAACAGACCTTGTGTGTTGCGTCACGGGTTGTGTAGCTGGTCTTGTGTGTTGCGTCACGGGTTGTGTAACTGGCCTCATGTGTTGCGTCACGGGTTGTGTAACTGGCCTCATGTGTTGCGTCACGAGTTGTGTAACAGGTCTTGTGTGTTGCGTCACGGGTTGTGTAACTGGTCTTGTGTGTTGCGTCACGGGTTGGGTAACTGGCCTCATGTGTTGCGTGACGGGTTGTGTAACTGGTCTTGTGTGTTGCGTCACGGGTTGTGTAACTGGCCTCATGTGTTGCGTCACGGGTGTGTAACTGGCCTCATGTGTTGCGTCACGGGTTGTGTAACAGGTCTTGTGTGTTGCGTCACGGGTTGTGTAACTGGTCTTGTGTGTTGCGTCACGGGTTGTGTAACTGGCCTCATGTGTTTTGCGTCACGTGTTGTGTAACTGGTCTTGTGTGTTGCGTCACGGGTTGTGTAACAGGTCTTGTGTGTTGCGTAACGGGTTGTGTAACTGGTCTTGTGTGTTGCGTCACGGGTTGTGTAACTGGTCTTGTGTGTTGCGTCACGGGTTGTGTAACTGGTCTTGTGTGTTGCGTCACGGGTTGTGTAACAGGTCTTGTGTGTTGCGTCACGGGTTGTGTAACTGGTCTCATGTGTTGCGTCACGGGTTGTGTAACTGGTCTTGTGTGTTGCATCACGGGTTGTGTAACTGGTCTTGTGTGTTGCGTCACGGGTTGTACTCACTAGTTGTACTCACCTAGTTGTACTCACCTAGTTGTGCTTGCGGGGGTTGAGCTCTGGCTCTTTGGTCCCGCCTCTCAACCGTCAATCAACAGGTGTAACTGGTCTTACACCAGTTACAAACTGGTTATGTAACTGGTCTTGTGTGTTGCGTCACGGTTGTGTAACTGGTCTTGTGTGTTGCGTCACGGGTTGTGTAACTGGTCTTGTGTGTTGCGTCACGGGTTGTGTAACTGGCCTCATGTGTTGCGTCACGGGTTGTGTAACTGGCCTCATGTGTTGCGTCACGGGTTGTGTAACAGGTCTTGTGTTTTGCGTCACGGGTTGTGTAACGGGTCTTGTGTGTTGCGTCACGGGTTGTGTAACTGGCCTCATGTGTTGCGTCACGGGTTGTGTAACTGGCCTCATGTGTTGTGTCACGGGTTGTGTAACTGGTCTTGTGTGTTGCGTCACGGGTTGTGTAACTGGTCTTGTGTGTTGCGTCACGGGTTGTGTAACAGGTCTTGTGTGTTGCGTCACGGGTTGTGTAACTGGTCTTGTGTGTTGCGTCACGGGTTGTGTAACTGGTCTTGTGTGTTGCGTCACGGGTTGTGTAACTGGTCTTGTGTGTTGCGTCACGGGTTGTGTAACTGGCCTCATGTGTTGCGTCACGGGTTGTGTAACTGGTCTTGTGTGTTGCGTCACGGGTTGTGTAACTGGCCTCATGTGTTGCGTCACGGGTTGTGTAACTGGCCTCATGTGTTTTGCGTCACGTGTTGTGTAACTGGTCTTGTGTGTTGCGTCACGGGTTGTGTAACAGGTCTTGTGTGTTGCGTAACATGTTGTGTAACTGGTCTTGTGTGTTGCGTCACGGGTTGTGTAACTGGTCTTGTGTGTTGCGTCACGGGTTGTGTAACAGGTCTTGTGTGTTGCGTCACGGGTTGTGTAACTGGTCTCATGTGTTGCGTCACGGGTTGTGTAACAGGTCTTGTGTGTTGCGTCACGGGTTGTGTAACTGGTCTTGTGTATTGCGTCACGGGTTGTGTAACTGGTCTTGTGTGTTGCGTCACGGGTTGTGTAACAGGTCTTGTGTGTTGCGTCACGGGTTGTGTAACAGGTCTTGTGTGTTGCGCCATGGGTTGTGTAACTGGTCTTTTGTGTTGCGTCACAGGTTGTGTAACTGGTCTTGTGTGTTGCGTCACGGGTTGTGTAACAGGTCTTGTGTGTTGCGTCACGGGTCGTGTAACTGGTCTTGTGTGTTGCGTCACGGGTTGTGTAACTGGCCTCATGTGTTGCTTCATGGACAGTGTGACATATCTTGCGTCAACTGGCTCGCGCAGTGTTAAATGCAGACACGTAACATAAGAAAATGTCCTGGCATCAGGGTCGGGAAGGAGGGAGGGGGGAGGGGGTGGGAGGATGGGAGGGAGGGGGGGGGAGGGGGATGTGATCGAAGGAGGGAGATCTGGATGGGGATCAGGAAAAAATGATGGCCCAAATCTAATTTTTTGGGGAGGGATATTCCTGGGCGGGCCCACAAAGTGTTGCTTGTTTCTGTTTTACTTGGGCGGAGTATGAGTATTTATTACTCGTATGGTCGCTTTAGTAAGATTTTGCCATATGTGTTTAACAACTTCTTCTGCTCTGTTGAATCTAAGTTGAAATCTTAATGGGTTTGTAACTGTGCACTGTGTTAGATAATGTTCCAGTGGTCTGTTGTGTGTGTAACTGTGCACTGTGTTAGATAATGTTCCCGTGGTCTGTCGGGCATTTCTCCACAGTGTTGACATTTCCTCTCATCTTCCGGAACCTGTAAGCCTATTTCCCATGCACATGGGTATCCAAGCCTGATGCGATGTAGATGTACTTCTGTTGCTCTACTGTTCCCTTTCATCAAACTAAGTGGTTCGTAGTTGGTTGAATTCTTGTACCAACCCGCAGATCCTGATGTTGCAACTGCTATGTTGTGGTCACTGGGTTCTGGTTGAGCTCTTGGTGGCAGACAGAACTGACAGTGTGCAGATGTCGTCTTAATACATGCAGATAAAGATTGGATATTAAACTTTTAAATAGAGATCCCGAAAAGCAAGCTCTGTCCTCGCACCATTCGTATTGTTCATTCTTAGGACAGAGGAGGCTTGGGGCGGCCTGCGGGCTGCCCGAAACAACAGCCTTTTAGATCAAGTAATCACAAGACAGACCTTGCCCCAGGCCAGGCTTGGGGGAGTAGAAGAGCGCTTAGAACCACTCTAAATATACTTCAGGCAGACGTAGAGAAGAATACATGCCACAATCTCTTGCAACTGTAAAAATACTTCGTGCTAGTATCAAGTGCCACGATATTGACGTGTTCTATGCATCGGTAAGTTGGTTGATTGGGATCGTTCCTTCCTGGTCAGGCCAACAGCTGCATTTTGTACGAAATGGCAAATAGAGAGAATTGGCTGTAATCAGGTATCGATGAAGTCTTGCAGTCATTAAAGGTAATGACATGTTCCAGTGGTGACGTGTTCCAGTGGTGACATGTTCCAGTGGTGACGTGTTCCAGTGGTGACATGTTCCAGTGGTGTCATGTTCCAGTGGTGACATGTGTTACGTACCTCTATAAGCTACGTAATTAAATACATTAATTTGTACTTCTACATTAATTTATACATATATATGCCTTGTTTTATCTGATTATATGTATGTACATCTAAATATTCTTTACTTGTATGTAAGATATGTGTTGCCTGATTTATATGTTGAATTAGGCCTAACTTTTCCACCCGTGGGAACGATTAGATTCTCTTTGTTGGTTCACGGTTGATTTCGTGGGAAAGTGGTTTTATCTATGATCATCAGTAGGAATCACTGATGGGAATTCTGTAATTGTTTGAACATTGGGGGCAACATTCCGTGAGAAACTTCTAGTTCCTGGTGGCGGGGGAGCGTTGCCAATATTTCCCTTTGTTATTTTATTTTAATTACTGCATGTATTAATAATTACATTATTTTTGTTATGCATGTTATTCTGACCATTTACTAAGTTACTTTAAGATTACTCTTGTCACATTATTTTGCTCCATGTAAGTTTAATTAAATAATGTTAGTTTGGCAATTTTCCGCGGGGCAGAAGCAATGTTTTTGACTCCCGCAGTTTAAGTAGTCAGTAACTCGCACGGGACAGGAGAGATAACAACTTGGGAGATAAGTCTGTTAATATTTGTTTTGCCATACATACATTTATATTATAAGAGAGACAATACTTTAATTTGTTTTTATAAGTGATCTTGTCCATCTGTGCTATATATATAATATCTTGTATTTATATTATTGTTAATATATATAATATAATTTATATGTATATTTCTTAGTCCTAAGGGATAAATACTTTATTCTTGCTTGTGCCAATCATGTGGTTACACTGGTGACCCGCTCTATATTACAGCAATTCTAACATGACCCTAGACAACAAGTTTCTTAATGCTGTACAGGGTTACGAGCCGTAACGAACGATCTGGTAACATAGTTATGGGGGCCTGTGCCGGGAAATATTATTCCCACTTAAACTTAACTGTGCTAATCTAACCTTGCCTTCCTAGGTACCAGTGTCTTGTGTGTTTTCTACTATTAACTATTCCATGTGCCATGCAAGCCTTCCTGTGTGTCAAGTAACAACGTTTCACGATTTTGAGGTAAGTCATCCTATAACTTTTGTTTGTGCAGTGAGGCCAAGCGAATTTTCAGTGTGGTGAAAATTTTACAGTGAAGTGAAGTGCAGTGCCAGTGTGTTTATTATTATTGTTGTGAATCAAGTGCCAAGTGTTAATCACGATGGAGGACCAAGTGTTGTTGTTGTTGGCTCAACCAAACTTTGAGGGAATTAAAAACCTAACAAAGTCTGCGTTAGTAAATATGGCCAATAAGCTAGAATTAACCGCCAGAAATAGCATGACTAAGGCACAAATTCTGAGAGTCATAGTGACACATTTTGTTGAGAACCAAGAATTAGGAGAAGAATGTCTGGAGGAAGTTAGAGAAGAGTCAAGTGATCAAATTGCTTTAAGGCGTCTGGAGTTAGATGCACAAGTAACGTATGCTAAACTTGAAGCTCAAAAAGAACAGAAATTATTAGAGATTGAGGCTCAAGAAAAAGCAAACGAATGTGCAAGGCAACAGAAATTATTAGAGGCTGAAGCTCAGCAGAGGGAGCTTGAGACTAGGCGTTTAGAACTTGCGGCACAAAACCAGAGAGTTTTAATGAGTTGCAACTGGAAGCAACCAGGAAGCAACAAGCCGAAGAACACACTAGGCAATTAGAGATTCAACAACAAATGGCTGACACTAATCTCAGGCTTGAAACACAGCGTATGGCAGCTGGGCATGGAAATTCTAGTAATGTTTCAATTAATAATGATAATAATCCCATAAGGATGAGTAAATATATAGAATTACCCAAGTTTAATGAGGAGGATCCTGAGGTTTTCTTTGCACATTTTAATAAGATTGCCATCAGTATGAACTGGCCAAGGGATCAATGGGTAGCAATTATGCAGTCTCAATTTAAGGGGCGTAGTCAGGAGGTTTTTACATCCCTACCTGACGCTCATAGTTTTGATTATGAATTTGTAAAGAAAAGCATCTTAAATGCTTATCAATTAAATCCAGAGGCACACAGGCAAAAATTTAGAAACCTAAGGAGGGTAAGTGATCAGACAATAGCTGATTTTACTCGTCAAAAGACGAACTATTGCAACAGATGGTTAAAGTCACTTTCAGTCACAGAGTTTGATGCTTTAAAGAATCTTCTTATCATGGAAGAAGTATTGTCTTGTCTCCCAGACAAATTGTCTACTTTTATGGCAGAACAAAAGAATATAACAGACATTTATGAGCTGTCAAAGCTCGCTGATGAGCATGAGTTGTTGACTAAGGCCCAGTTTATGGCCACTTCACCTAAGTCTAGTCATAGAGTAAATTACAATGCTCACAGAACTCCTTATCATTATAAGCCCACTCCTAGTCCGCCAGTTACTCCCGTGAACTCTTCTCTTACTAACCCTAAGATTGTTACTCCACTGCCAGGATCATCTAAGCCTAGTAATGCTCATTATAAACCTGCAGTTGGTTCTACCAGTGTGCCCACTTTCAAGCATTGTACACATTGTAAGAGAAGGGGTCATGTGATTACTTCATGTTTTAGTTTGCATCCTGAACTACGGCCAACTGGTCTTATTATGAGTAAAGGATTGCAACATATTAATTCTTCATGTACTACAGTCAATCCCAATTGGATGGCTGACTTTAAACCATATATTTCCACAGGTACATTATTATGTAATAATGGTAACCATAAGACTGTTCAATTACTCCGTGATACTGGAGCTTCACAGTCTCTTATTGCCCAAAATGTACTTGCTGATGTTGACACCCGAGATCTGGGTGAAGTTGTACTTCTCCAAGGTATTGCCGGTAGAGTACAACCTGTATCTTTAATGCAAATTAATCTTGATTCTAAATATACTTCAGGATGGTGTAATGTTGGTGTAAGTAAGCAACTGCCCATTCCTGGGGTAGACATTATATTAGGTAATGATTTTGGCAACCGACAGGTTGCAGGGCCCAAGTGTCCCATAATGTTAACCAATCCCCAGAATGTATTAGCTAAACCAGAGGCAGATGATATTATTTACCCTGCTTGTGTGGTTACTAGATCAATGGGAAAAACAGGTGAGAGTAATTCTGATTTCACTGAGGTTGCTGTTCCCAAGACCAGGACCCCTTCAGGAAAGGAGTGGGAGGTGGATCTTGAGGATTCTTTTATGACTCGACTGGATGATGAGAGTGAGGCAGTAGTAGAAGCCCCGCCGAACCTAAGTCACAAGGAAAGTGAAGGTGAGGAGGCTGAACTATCTGTACCTTGCCCGCTTGTCTCCAGTGAACCAGTTGTCGAGAGTGAGGCCGAAGTAGCTATGGCTCCATTTTATTCTGATCAATCAGGAAAAGAGATCAAGCTACTAGGTTCTTGCCCGCTCGCTGCTGAGTCTGAGTCATTGCCCTTAAGTGTTGAACAGACTACTGATCCTAGTTTAATTAAGTGTATTTCTGAGGCACCTGATAATGTTGATGCATTGGAGGAAGGGACGGGTTTCTTTTTCCAGGATCGACTTCTGATGAGAAGGTGGAGACCCAAGGGAACTCCCTCTTCAGATGATTGTGAGATTAGAACCCAACTCGTTGTCCCCAATGATTATCGTAGGCAGATCTTGCAAGCTGCACATGATGACCCCATGGGAGGTCACCAAGGTATCTCAAATATGTACCATAAGATATGTAAATATTTTTTCTGGCCTAAGTTAAAGAAAGACGTGGTTAGATATTGTCATAACTGTGTACCTTGTCAACTTGTTGGAAAACCTAATCAATCTGTGCCTAGAGCACCATTGCAACCTATTGTAGTTCCTGATGAACCATTTACTCATGTTGTAATTGATTGTGTAGGTCCTTTACCTAAGACTAAGTCGGGTAACATGTTTTTATTCACTCTCATGTGTATGACTACTAGATTTCCAGAAGCTTATGCTCTAAGGAATACCCAAGCTCATAATCTCATCAAGTGTCTTGAACGCTTTTTCTCTTTGTTTGGGATGCCTAGGGTTATTCAGAGTGATAATGGGGGAAACTTTTGTTCTAAAGTTTTCAGAACTTTTTGCGAGTCCCGAGGGATTCAGCACAAATTGTCTAGTCCATATCATCCACAAAGCCAAGGTGGGCTTGAACGTTTCCACCAGACTTTAAAACAAATGTTGAGGACAACCGGAGAGACTTATCCACGTAATTGGGATGAGAATCTCCCCTTCGTGTTGTTTGCTGCGAGAGAAGGGTTACAAGAGTCTTTGGGATGTTCACCTTTTGAACTCGTGTTTGGTCACCAAGTGAGAGGTCCTCTTAAAATGCTCCACGAAAAGTTGTTGGGAGATGTCTCTGTTCATCAGAGTGATTTGTACTTGAGTAAGGTCAAGGACAAGTTGTGTCGGGCTCGTGAGTTGGCGAAAGAACATCTGGGAAGAACTCAACAAGCCATGAAATTACGATATGACAAGAAGTTCAAGGCTAAACTCAGGTCGTTTGCTGTCGGAGATTTGGTGTTGGTGTTGAAACCTCGTTTGGGGACTTCCATGTCCCATAAGTTTGCAGGACCCTACCAAGTGGTAGAGAAGGTGGGAGACCTAACTTATAAAATAATTAACCCTAATCTTTCAGAACCCCAAATGACTGTGCACATTAACAGATTAAAAGCTTATGTTGGACCAGGTGTAGTAACTTGTTTTAGTCGGGAGTAGATACACCTGAGGATCATTGCAGTGAGGGAAATGATGTTAATATTCAACTTCTCAGTTCCAGTTCCAATGGCAGGGAGATGCTATGTCATTTACAGGAGGAGCAACGTGATGAGTTCCAGGTTCTGCTGGACAACCATACATCTCTGTTTGGGGAGGTTCCCACTCAGACCCACCTCATCACCCACGACATTCAGCTCCTGGACAACACCCATTCGACAACATCCGTACCGAGTGAATCCCGAAAAGAGGAAGATTCTACAAGCAGAAGTGGACTATCTGCTCCAGCATAATTTCATTCGGCCAAGTCAAAGTACTTGGAGCTCTCCGTGTTTATTAGTGCCAAAACCAGGAGGAACCTGGAGATTGTGTGTTGATTATCGTAAACTGAACAAACACACTACTGTGGACGTTTTTCCCTTACCTCTGTTAGAGGAATGTATTGAATCAATTGGACATGCTCAATATGTAAGTAAACTTGATTTGTCTAAGGGCTATTACCAAATTCCAATGACTGATTACGCGAGGGAGGTTACTGCTTTTGTGACACCTGATGGTGCTTACGAATTTAACGTGATGCCGTTCGGTCTGCGAAATGCACCTGCTACTTTTCAGAGACTCATGAATTTCTTACTCAAGGATGTGCCAGATTGTAGGGCCTACCTTGATGACATTGTTTTATACAGTAAGAATTGGTCAGATCATCTCTTAGGTCTTAAGAACTTGTTTACAGTGTTGCAAAGTGCAAAATTAACCATAAATATGAATAAGTGTAGTTGGGCAAGAGGTACTATAACCTATCTTGGACATGAAGTAGGACAAGGTAAGATTATTCCATTACAAGATAAGATTCAAGCCATTGTGGACTACCCAGTGTTAACTAGTAGAAAAGGAGTCCAACGGTTTATTGGTATGTGTGCATACTATAGGCGTTATTGTAGAAATTTTTCAACAGTGGCTGCTCCTTTGACAAATTTGTTACGCAAGCATGTAAAATTTCAGTGGACACAAGATTGTCAGAATGCTTTTCAGAACCTAAAGGGCATATTGTCTACATCACCTGTTCTTGCTAGTCCCCAATTTGATAAACCTTTCATATTACACATTGATGCGTCAGATGTTGGTATAGGGGCTGTGTTGATTCAAGTTGGTTTAGATAATATTGAACATCCTGTGTATTATTATTCAAGAAAATTTAATGCAGCTCAGAAAAATTATTCAGTGGTAGAAAAGGAGGCATTGGGTCTTATATTGTCAATTAAGAAGTTTGAAATTTATCTGTCAGGAAACAAAGTGTTAGTATTTACAGACCACAATCCCCTTATCTTTATAAATATGATGAAAGTTAAGAACCAACGTATTTTGCGCTGGTCCTTATTTTTGCAAGAATTCAATGTTGAGATCAAACATATTCCAGGCAGGCAGAATGTTATTGCTGATGCTTTGTCAAGAAGTTTTGATGTACCATAAATGTTTTTTTTTTTGCTTAACATTTTTACTTCAGAAAAAATGCCATTGATCTTCAATCCATTGCATTTTTTTTTCTTGGAGGTGGAAGTGTTACGTACCTCTATAAGCTACGTAATTAAATACATTAATTTGTACTTCTACATTAATTTGTACTTATATATATGCCTTGTTTTATCTGATTATATGTACATCTAAATATTCTTTACTTGTATGTAAGATATGTGTTGCCTGATTTATATGTTGAATTAGGCCTAACTTTTCCACCCGTGGGAACGATTAGATTCTCTTTGTTGTTTCACGGTTGATTTCGTGGGAAAGTGGTTTTATCTATGATCATCAGTAGGAATCACTGATGGGAATTCTGTAATTGTTTGAACATTGGGGGGCAACATTCCGTGAGAAACTTCTAGTTCCTGGTGGCGGGGGAGCGTTGCCAATATTTCCCTTTGTTATTTTATTTTAATTACTGCATGTATTAATAATTACATTATTTTTGTTATGCATGTTATTCTGACCATTTACTAAGTTACTTTAAGATTACTCTTGTCACATTATTTTGCTCCATGTAAGTTTAATTAAATAATGTTAGTTTGGCAATTTTCCGCGGGGCAGAAGCAATGTTTTTGACTCCCGCAGTTTTAGTAGTCAGTAACTCGCACGGGACAGGAGAGATAACAACTTGGGAGATAAGTCTGTTAATATTTGTTTTGCCATACATACATTTATATTATAAGAGAGACAATACTTTAATTTGCTTTTATAAGTGATCTTGTCCATCTGTGCTATATATATAATATCTTGTATTATATTATTGTTAATATATATAATATAATTTATATGTATATTTCTTAGTCCTAAGGGATAAATACTTTATTCTTGCTTGTGCCAATCATGTGGTTACACTGGTGACCCGCTCTATATTACAGCAATTCTAACATGACCCTAGACAACAAGTTTCTTAATGCTGTACAGGGTTACGAGCCGTAACGAACGATCTGGTAACACATGGTTCCAGTGGTGACATGTTCCAGTGGTGACATGTTCCAGTGGTGACATGTTCCAGTGTGACATGTTCAGTGGTGAATGTTCCAGTGGACATGTTCCAGTGGTAACATGTTCCAGTGGTGACATGTTCCAGTGGTGACATGTTCCAGAAGTGACATGTTCAAGTGGTGACATGTTCCAGTGGTGTCATGTTCCAGTGGTGACATGTTCCAGTAGTGACATGTTCCAGTGGTGACATGTTCCAGTGGTGACGTGTTCCAGTGGTGACATGTTCCAGTGGTGTCATGTTCCAGTGTGACATGGTTCAGTGGTGACTGTTCCAGGGAGTGACATGTTCCAGTGGTGACATGTTCCAGTGGTGACATGTTCCAGTGGTGTCATGTTCCAGTGGTGACATGTTCCAGTGGTGTCATGTTCCAGTGGTGACATGTTCCAGTGGTGACATGTTCCAGTGGTGTCATGTGCCAGTGGTGACATGTTCCAGTGGTGACATGTTTCCAGTGGTGACATGTTCCAGTGGTGTCATGTTCCAATGGTGTCATGTTCCAGTGGTGACATGTTCCAGTGGTGACATGTTCCAGTGTGTCATGTTCCAGTGGTGACATGTTCCAGTGGTGTCATGTTCCAGTGGTGACATGTTCCAGTGGTGACATGTTCCAGTGGTGACATGTTCCAGTGGTGACATGTTCCAGTGGTGACATGTTCCAGTGGTGACATGTTCCAGTGGTGACATGTTCCAGTGGTGACAGTTCCAGTGGTGTCATGTTCGAGTGGTGATATGTTCCAGTTGTGACATGTTCTAGTGGTGACATGTTCCAGTGGTGACATGTTCCAGTGGTGACATGTTCCAGAAGTGACATGTTCCAGTGGTGTTATGTTCCAGTGGTGACATGTTCCAGTGGTGACATGTTCCAGTGGTGACATGTTCCAGTGGTGACATGTTCCAGTGGTGACACGTTCTCTTTACTATCAACCTTGCGGTGGTTGGACGATTGGGCAACGTTCCTTTACTCAGATCTGTACGTCCAGTATGTAA
>WNGS01106971.1:19434-31005 GCA_020271785.1 Procambarus virginalis | reverse complement strand
CGCTTAGAACCACTCTAAATATACTTCAGGCAGACGTAGAGAAGAATACATGCCACAATCTCTTGCAACTGTAAAAATACTTCGTGCTAGTATCAAGTGCCACGATATTGACGTGTTCTATGCATCGGTAAGTTGGTTGATTGGGATCGTTCCTTCCTGGTCAGGCCAACAGCTGCATTTTGTACGAAATGGCAAATAGAGAGAATTGGCTGTAATCAGGTATCGATGAAGTCTTGCAGTCATTAAAGGTAATGACATGTTCCAGTGGTGACGTGTTCCAGTGGTGACATGTTCCAGTGGTGACGTGTTCCAGTGGTGACATGTTCCAGTGGTGTCATGTTCCAGTGGTGACATGTGTTACGTACCTCTATAAGCTACGTAATTAAATACATTAATTTGTACTTCTACATTAATTTATACATATATATGCCTTGTTTTATCTGATTATATGTATGTACATCTAAATATTCTTTACTTGTATGTAAGATATGTGTTGCCTGATTTATATGTTGAATTAGGCCTAACTTTTCCACCCGGGGAACGATTAGATTCTCTTTGTTGGTTCACGGTTGATTTCGTGGGAAAGTGGTTTTATCTATGATCATCAGTAGGAATCACTGATGGGAATTCTGTAATTGTTTGAACATTGGGGGCAACATTCCGTGAGAAACTTCTAGTTCCTGGTGGCGGGGGAGCGTTGCCAATATTTCCCTTTGTTATTTTATTTTAATTACTGCATGTATTAATAATTACATTATTTTTGTTATGCATGTTATTCTGACCATTTACTAAGTTACTTTAAGATTACTCTTGTCACATTATTTTGCTCCATGTAAGTTTAATTAAATAATGTTAGTTTGGCAATTTTCCGCGGGGCAGAAGCAATGTTTTTGACTCCCGCAGTTTAAGTAGTCAGTAACTCGCACGGGACAGGAGAGATAACAATTGGGAGATAAGTCTGTTAATATTTGTTTTGCCATACATACATTTATATTATAAGAGAGACAATACTTTAATTTGTTTTATAAGTGATCTTGTCCATCTGTGCTATATATATAATATCTTGTATTTATATTATTGTTAATATATATAATATAATTTATATGTATATTTCTTAGTCCTAAGGGATAAATACTTTATTCTTGCTTGTGCCAATCATGTGGTTACACTGGTGACCCGCTCTATATTACAGCAATTCTAACATGACCCTAGACAACAAGTTTCTTAATGCTGTACAGGGTTACGAGCCGTAACGAACGATCTGGTAACATAGTTATGGGGGCCTGTGCCGGGAAATATTATTCCCACTTAAACTTAACTGTGCTAATCTAACCTTGCCTTCCTAGGTACCAGTGTCTTGTGTGTTTTCTACTATTAACTATTCCATGTGCCATGCAAGCCTTCCTGTGTGTCAAGTAACAACGTTTCACGATTTTGAGGTAAGTCATCCTATAACTTTTGTTTGTGCAGTGAGGCCAAGCGAATTTTCAGTGTGGTGAAAATTTTACAGTGAAGTGAAGTGCAGTGCCAGTGTGTTTATTATTATTGTTGTGAATCAAGTGCCAAGTGTTAATCACGATGGAGGACCAAGTGTTGTTGTTGTTGGCTCAACCAAACTTTGAGGGAATTAAAAACCTAACAAAGTCTGCGTTAGTAAATATGGCCAATAAGCTAGAATTAACCGCCAGAAATAGCATGACTAAGGCACAAATTCTGAGAGTCATAGTGACACATTTTGTTGAGAACCAAGAATTAGGAGAAGAATGTCTGGAGGAAGTTAGAGAAGAGTCAAGTGATCAAATTGCTTTAAGGCGTCTTGAGTTAGATGCACAAGTAACGTATGCTAAACTTGAAGCTCAAAAAGAACAGAAATTATTAGAGATTGAGGCTCAAGAAAAAGCAAACGAATGTGCAAGGCAACAGAAATTATTAGAGGCTGAAGCTCAGCAGAGGGAGCTTGAGACTAGGCGTTTAGAACTTGCGGCACAAAACCAGAGAGTTTTAATTGAGTTGCAACTGGAAGCAACCAGAAGCAACAAGCCGAAGAACACACTAGGCAATTAGAGATTCAACAACAAATGGCTGACACTAATCTCAGGCTTGAAACACAGCGTATGGCAGCTGGGCATGGAAATTCTAGTAATGTTTCAATTAATAATGATAATAATCCCATAAGGATGAGTAAATATATAGAATTACCCAAGTTTAATGAGGAGGATCCTGAGGTTTTCTTTGCACATTTTAATAAGATTGCCATCAGTATGAACTGGCCAAGGGATCAATGGGTAGCAATTATGCAGTCTCAATTTAAGGGGCGTAGTCAGGAGGTTTTTACATCCCTACCTGACGCTCATAGTTTTGATTATGAATTTGTAAAGAAAAGCATCTTAAATGCTTATCAATTAAATCCAGAGGCACACAGGCAAAAATTTAGAAACCTAAGGAGGGTAAGTGATCAGACAATAGCTGATTTTACTCGTCAAAAGACGAACTATTGCAACAGATGGTTAAAGTCACTTTCAGTCACAGAGTTTGATGCTTTAAAGAATCTTCTTATCATGGAAGAAGTATTGTCTTGTCTCCCAGACAAATTGTCTACTTTTATGGCAGAACAAAAGAATATAACAGACATTTATGAGCTGTCAAAGCTCGCTGATGAGCATGAGTTGTTGACTAAGGCCCAGTTTACGGCCACTTCACCTAAGTCTAGTCATAGAGTAAATTACAATGCTCACAGAACTCCTTATCATTATAAGCCCACTCCTAGTCCGCCAGTTACTCCCGTGAACTCTTCTCTTACTAACCCTAAGATTGTTACTCCACTGCCAGGATCATCTAAGCCTAGTAATGCTCATTTAAACCTGCAGTTGGTTCTACCAGTGTGCCCACTTTCAAGCATTGTACACATTGTAAGAGAAGGGGTCATGTGATTACTTCATGTTTTAGTTTGCATCCTGAACTACGGCCAACTGGTCTTATTATGAGTAAAGGATTGCAACATATTAATTCTTCATGTACTACAGTCAATCCCAATTGGATGGCTGACTTTAAACCATATATTTCCACAGGTACATTATTATGTAATAATGGTAACCATAAGACTGTTCAATTACTCCGTGATACTGGAGCTTCACAGTCTCTTATTGCCCAAAATGTACTTGCTGATGTTGACACCCGAGATCTGGGTGAAGTTGTACTTCTCCAAGGTATTGCCGGTAGAGTACAACCTGTATCTTTAATGCAAATTAATCTTGATTCTAAATATACTTCAGGATGGTGTAATGTTGGTGTAAGTAAGCAACTGCCCATTCCTGGGGTAGACATTATATTAGGTAATGATTTTGGCAACCGACAGGTTGCAGGGCCCAAGTGTCCCATAATGTTAACCAATCCCCAGAATGTATTAGCTAAACCAGAGGCAGATGATATTATTTACCCTGCTTGTGTGGTAACTAGATCAATGGGAAAAACAGGTGAGAGTAATTCTGATTTCACTGAGGTTGCTGTTCCCAAGACCAGGACCCCTTCAGGAAAGGAGTGGGAGGTGGATCTTGAGGATTCTTTTATGACTCGACTGGATGATGAGAGTGAGGCAGTAGTAGAAGCCCCGCCGAACCTAAGTCACAAGGAAAGTGAAGGTGAGGAGGCTGAACTATCTGTACCTTGCCCGCTTGTCTCCAGTGAACCAGTTGTCGAGAGTGAGGCCGAAGTAGCTATGGCTCCATTTTATTCTGATCAATCAGGAAAAGAGATCAAGCTACTAGGTTCTTGCCCGCTCGCTGCTGAGTCTGAGTCATTGCCCTTAAGTGTTGAACAGACTACTGATCCTAGTTTAATTAAGTGTATTTCTGAGGCACCTGATAATGTTGATGCATTGGAGGAAGGGACGGGTTTCTTTTTCCAGGATCGACTTCTGATGAGAAGGTGGAGACCCAAGGGAACTCCCTCTTCAGATGATTGTGAGATTAGAACCCAACTCGTTGTCCCCAATGATTATCGTAGGCAGATCTTGCAAGCTGCACATGATGACCCCATGGGAGGTCACCAAGGTATCTCAAATATGTACCATAAGATATGTAAATATTTTTTCTGGCCTAAGTTAAAGAAAGACGTGGTTAGATATTGTCATAACTGTGTACCTTGTCAACTTGTTGGAAAACCTAATCAATCTGTGCCTAGAGCACCATTGCAACCTATTGTAGTTCCTGATGAACCATTTACTCATGTTGTAATTGATTGTGTAGGTCCTTTACCTAAGACTAAGTCGGGTAACATGTTTTTATTCACTCTCATGTGTATGACTACTAGATTTCCAGAAGCTTATGCTCTAAGGAATACCCAAGCTCATAATCTCATCAAGTGTCTTGAACGCTTTTTCTCTTTGTTTGGGATGCCTAGGGTTATTCAGAGTGATAATGGGGGAAACTTTTGTTCTAAAGTTTTCAGAACTTTTTGCGAGTCCCGAGGGATTCAGCACAAATTGTCTAGTCCATATCATCCACAAAGCCAAGGTGGGCTTGAACGTTTCCACCAGACTTTAAAACAAATGTTGAGGACAACCGGAGAGACTTATCCACGTAATTGGGATGAGAATCTCCCCTTCGTGTTGTTTGCTGCGAGAGAAGGGTTACAAGAGTCTTTGGGATGTTCACCTTTTGAACTCGTGTTTGGTCACCAAGTGAGAGGTCCTCTTAAAATGCTCCACGAAAAGTTGTTGGGAGATGTCTCTGTTCATCAGAGTGATTTGTACTTGAGTAAGGTCAAGGACAAGTTGTGTCGGGCTCGTGAGTTGGCGAAAGAACATCTGGGAAGAACTCAACAAGCCATGAAATTACGATATGACAAGAAGTTCAAGGCTAAACTCAGGTCGTTTGCTGTCGGAGATTTGGTGTTGGTGTTGAAACCTCGTTTGGGGACTTCCATGTCCCATAAGTTTGCAGGACCCTACCAAGTGGTAGAGAAGGTGGGAGACCTAACTTATAAAATAATTAACCCTAATCTTTCAGAACCCCAAATGACTGTGCACATTAACAGATTAAAAGCTTATGTTGGACCAGGTGTAGTAACTTGTTTTAGTCGGAAGAGTATACACCTGAGGATCATTGCAGTGAGGGAAATGATGTTAATATTCAACTTCTCAGTTCCAGTTCCAATGGCAGGGAGATGCTATGTCATTTACAGGAGGAGCAACGTGATGAGTTCCAGGTTCTGCTGGACAACCATACATCTCTGTTTGGGGAGGTTCCCACTCAGACCCACCTCATCACCCACGACATTCAGCTCCTGGACAACACACCCATTCGACAACATCCGTACCGAGTGAATCCCGAAAAGAGGAAGATTCTACAAGCAGAAGTGGACTATCTGCTCCAGCATAATTTCATTCGGCCAAGTCAAAGTACTTGGAGCTCTCCGTGTTTATTAGTGCCAAAACCAGGAGGAACCTGGAGATTGTGTGTTGATTATCGTAAACTGAACAAACACACTACTGTGGACGTTTTTCCCTTACCTCTGTTAGAGGAATGTATTGAATCAATTGGACATGCTCAATATGTAAGTAAACTTGATTTGTCTAAGGGCTATTACCAAATTCCATTGACTGATTACGCGAGGGAGGTTACTGCTTTTGTGACACCTGATGGTGCTTACGAATTTAACGTGATGCCGTTCGGTCTGCGAAATGCACCTGCTACTTTTCAGAGACTCATGAATTTCTTACTCAAGGATGTGCCAGATTGTAGGGCCTACCTTGATGACATTGTTTTATACAGTAAGAATTGGTCAGATCATCTCTTAGGTCTTAAGAACTTGTTTACAGTGTTGCAAAGTGCAAAATTAACCATAAATATGAATAAGTGTAGTTGGGCAAGAGGTACTATAACCTATCTTGGACATGAAGTAGGACAAGGTAAGATTATTCCATTACAAGATAAGATTCAAGCCATTGTGGACTACCCAGTGTTAACTAGTAGAAAAGGAGTCCAACGGTTTATTGGTATGTGTGCATACTATAGGCGTTATTGTAGAAATTTTTCAACAGTGGCTGCTCCTTTGACAAATTTGTTACGCAAGCATGTAAAATTTCAGTGGACACAAGATTGTCAGAATGCTTTTCAGAACCTAAAGGGCATATTGTCTACATCACCTGTTCTTGCTAGTCCCCAATTTGATAAACCTTTCATATTACACATTGATGCGTCAGATGTTGGTATAGGGGCTGTGTTGATTCAAGTTGGTTTAGATAATATTGAACATCCTGTGTATTATTATTCAAGAAAATTTAATGCAGCTCAGAAAAATTATTCAGTGGTAGAAAAGGAGGCATTGGGTCTTATATTGTCAATTAAGAAGTTTGAAATTTATCTGTCAGGAAACAAAGTGTTAGTATTTACAGACCACAATCCCCTTATCTTTATAAATATGATGAAAGTTAAGAACCAACGTATTTTGCGCTGGTCCTTATTTTTGCAAGAATTCAATGTTGAGATCAAACATATTCCAGGCAGGCAGAATGTTATTGCTGATGCTTGTCAAGAAGTTTTGATGTACCATAAATGTTTTTTTTTTGTGCTTAACATTTTTACTTCAGAAAAAATGCCATTGATCTTCAATCCATTGCATTTTTTTTCTTGGAGGTGGAAGTGTTACGTACCTCTATAAGCTACGTAATTAAATACATTAATTTGTACTTCTACATTAATTTGTACTTATATATATGCCTTGTTTTATCTGATTATATGTACATCTAAATATTCTTTACTTGTATGTAAGATATGTGTTGCCTGATTTATATGTTGAATTAGGCCTAACTTTTCCACCCGTGGGAACGATTAGATTCTCTTTGTTGGTTCACGGTTGATTTCGTGGGAAAGTGGTTTTATCTATGATCATCAGTAGGAATCACTGATGGGAATTCTGTAATTGTTTGAACATTGGGGGGCAACATTCCGTGAGAAACTTCTAGTTCCTGGTGGCGGGGGAGCGTTGCCAATATTTCCCTTTGTTATTTTATTTTAATTACTGCATGTATTAATAATTACATTATTTTTGTTATGCATGTTATTCTGACCATTTACTAAGTTACTTTAAGATTACTCTTGTCACATTATTTTGCTCCATGTAAGTTTAATTAAATAATGTTAGTTTGGCAATTTTCCGCGGGGCAGAAGCAATGTTTTTGACTCCCGCAGTTTTAGTAGTCAGTAACTCGCACGGGACAGGAGAGATAACAACTTGGGAGATAAGTCTGTTAATATTTGTTTTGCCATACATACATTTATATTATAAGAGAGACAATACTTTAATTTGCTTTTATAAGTGATCTTGTCCATCTGTGCTATATATATAATATCTTGTATTATATTATTGTTAATATATATAATATAATTTATATGTATATTTCTTAGTCCTAAGGGATAAATACTTTATTCTTGCTTGTGCCAATCATGTGGTTACACTGGTGACCCGCTCTATATTACAGCAATTCTAACATGACCCTAGACAACAAGTTTCTTAATGCTGTACAGGGGTTACGAGCTGTAACGAACGATCTGGTAACAACATGTTCCAGTGGTGACATGTTCCAGTGGTGACATGTTCCAGTGGTGACATGTTCCAGTGGTGACATGTTCCAGTGGTGACATGTTCCAGTGGTGACATGTTCCAGTGGTGACATGTTCCAGTGGTGACATGTTCCAGTGGTGACATGTTCCAGTGGTGACATGTTCCAGTGGTGACATGTTCCAGTGGTGTCATGTTCCAGTGGTGACATGTTCCAGTGGTGACATGTTCCAGTGGTGACATGTTCCAGTGGTGACATGTTCCAGTGGTGACATGTTCCAGTGGTGTCATGTTCCAGTGGTGACATGTTCAGTGGTGACATGTTCCAGTGGTGACATGTTCCAGTGGTGACATGTTCCAGTGGTGACATGTTCCAGTGGTGACATGTTCCAGTGGTGACATGTTCCAGTGGTGTCATGTTCCAGTGGTGACATGTTCCAGTGGTGACATGTTCCAGTGGTGACATGTTCCAGTGGTGACATGTTCCAGTGGTGACATGTTCCAGTGGTGACATGTTCCAGTGGTGACATGTTCCAGTGGTGTCATGTTCCAATGGTGACATGTTCCAGTGGTGACATGTTCCACATGTGTGGTGACATGTTCCAGTGGTGTCATGTTCCAGTGGTGACATGTTCCAGTGGTGTCATGTTCCAGTGGTGACATGTTCCAGTGGTGACATGTTCCAGTGGTGACATGTTCCAGTGGTGACATGTTCCAGTGGTGACATGTTCCAGTGGTGACATGTTCCAGTGGTGACATGTTCCAGTGGTGACATGTTCCAGTGGTGTCATGTTCCAGTGGTGACATGTTCCAGTGGTGACATGTTCCAGTGGTGACATGTTCCAGTGGTGACATGTTCCAGTGGTGACATGTTCCAGAAGTGACATGTTCCAGTGGTGACATGTTCCAGTGGTGACATGTTCCAGTGGTGACATGTTCCAGTGGTGACATGTTCCAGTGGTGACATGTTCCAGTGGTGACATGTTCCAGTGGTGACATGTTCCAGTGGTGACACGTTCTCTTTACTATCAACCTTGCGGTGGTTGGACGATTGGGCAACGTTCCTTTACTCAGATCCTGTACGTCCAGTATGTAAACGATTGGCAAATCACAAGGGGGGGGGGAATACGGCGCTGAATAACCTAACCGGCTCCAGTACTTGAATGCGATCTTCATCACGTATCCCGCGTAATACATGACAGGTATTCATACAAAGAACAGAGAGAACATGTACACAATCTAAGAATAATAATATCAGACGACCTAATGTTTAGAGAACACAACAAAGCATTCGTAACCTCAACAAAATTATGCGGGAGAATCTTTACCTGGAGGCTATGTAGAGAAATAGAAACGATTGAACTAAACTTATAAGAATCGTATACAATCCAGGAGAGGCAACGAGAGCAAAAGACCATCCGTAAAATAGAGAGGAATCCGAAATAATGTTTCTCCTGTGTAAAATCTAGAACAAACACTACATCTAGTATTGGGCCCCTGCACAAGGTAGATGAAACTTATACAGATGACAACAAAGAAATTAGTGAATTACTGATGAGGCTACAGTACGATTCTGTTTTCAGTGAGCCCTTAAGCACACTGCATATTGATACCCTCCCCCCCCCCAAAAAAAATAGAGTTCTTCGTGAATGGGATACCAACATCGTCATATATATCAGATGTCACCCTATCCCCACTGGATTTTGAAGTAGCCACACACAGCATTCCTTTGCACTCTGCACCAGACCATGAGTCCTGGAACGCCTTTCTCTCACAAGTCAAGCCTGGCCTCGGGCCGGGCTTGGGGAGTAGAAGAACTCTCAGAACCCGGATATCAACTAATGTTGATATCCGCCCAACCAGGTATCAACCAGGTATAACATATAGCATCAACCAGGTATCAACCTAGGTAATAAATGAAAGCAAAGAAAAAAGTTGAATAATAAACATAGGCAAGTTTAATCTAATGATTATTAACTATAAATAGTTTAGTTATGATCCTATAATTAATAAGAACTACAGAAAATATTAATGCACTCAATTAATTAAGTCCAATAACTGACTAATATAAATTAAATTATAATTTACTTTTAAAAAGTGTAACAAAGAGACTTTGGATACCTAGCACGCACTAGGTTACAATGGGGGGTTAATTATGTTGACTCATTGAGAGAGATACTAAGGTGGGACAAACCACATTGGGAGAGGAAAGTGTTGAGGTTATCCTCATTAGCAATTGTAAACATTTTTCCTTCTGAGGTCTTTCTCACTTTAATCATGTCATCTCTAACGAAGCACTGATGAATCGCAGCTGGGTTTTGTTTACGGATTTGACGTAGGCGGTGGAGGAGTTGCTGTCTTTTTCTAGTCAAGAACTCGTTGATGTAGATTCCCTGTCGTAGGGATGCAGCTGTCCGGACAAGATGCGATTTTGTGGACTGGGAAGCTAGCTTGAGGCGAATTTTTCGCTGGTTTAGACCTGATGGATTCTTTTTGCCTACTCTGTAGGCAGCAATAATGTCTGTTTTATTTAGAGTGACACTCAATCGTCTTTTATGAGAGCATGAACTATTTCAATACACTTTTCACCTTTACGTTCCACAGGAGTAACTTGGGACGACACAATAACAGAGTCGAGCAGCTTTTGCTGGTCCTGTTCATCCTGGGAGATGGAATGTTGGGCGGATAATGTACCGATACATGCAGTCATTTTGTTGAGAGCTTCCTCTTGTTTTTTTATGGTTTCATCAGTTTTTAGACGGATATTTTCCTCACAGAGATCATTTAAGTCATGCTGGAGTAGATCTTGGCTAGCCTTAAAGCTTCTAATATCCTCCTGGAGAAAGGTTATTTCTTGTTGTTGTTGATGAAGGCTCGCGACGTTCGCTCGATTCTCAGTTTGAAGACTCAGGATGATCGCATTTTGAGTCTCAAGGACTAGGCACAACTTTTTGGGTAGCTGCAGTGAGCACACACTGGCCCAAAGAAGCCAGCTGAATTCAAAGATGAGCACCAGGTAAGGTGTGGAAAGAAAGTCCAGCCAGGAGCGTTCAATCCGCGAGCCAAGATGGCCGACCTTCGGGCGGGAATCCCGTATTTGTATTTTTGTATTTGTTATGATTCTGTGGTGTAGTGACGCTCCCTCCCTCTCTGTCCCAATAATATCCTGGTTCTACTTCGGATTTTATTTAACAGTAGTAAAGGAGTCAAGCTGTACTTTTGGTGTTGGAAATTATATTCAGTCTTAGTAAACACTATTTTATCAAGTTTAAACACTAGACTGTTGTTTAAAGGAAATAGAGTTAATATAAAGATACGTCTTGTTGTTGACGTCATGGAATACCCATTCTCTGATTTCTTTAATGGGTAACTTATGTTATTTTGTGTGTCGGATTTCCGACACCAATTAAGGGTATCCAGCATGCATGTTGTGGTGTGATGTAGGATTTTAAACTTATTGTCTTCCTACACGATGTTATAAGCTGTTCCCGCTAACCTAAAGCCCCTGCTAACTTAAGTATGTTTGTTGTGCTTCCCCAGGGTGATTCTGGGGGACCCATCGTGACCCGTAACCCATATGGGCGCTTCACCTTGGCCGGAGTAGTGTCGAGCGGCTATGAGTGTGGCCTCAAGGGCTTTCCTGGCCTCTATGTCAATCTCCGTCACCCGCCATACCTTGCCTGGATCAAGAAGGTCGCCTTCAAATAATTTCTCTAAACTGAGAACTGTGTGTACCGACACCATAACATATCCACTGAACATGTTACACTGTAATTGCTGGTTCAACGTTACTTACGTCAGGTAATGGATCTTAAGACAGTGAACACTCCAAGTGTAAGCTCTGTGAACACGAGTTACAACACACTCTTCAACACTATATTTGTCAATCCCCCTATAATAAAGTACTTTATACCAGATGTCATGAGATACTCTGAACTTTGTAATGATTTCATTCTCTCACGAATATTGGAAGGTTTTCTGCTGCTCTACACAATGTATAGACCTGTAGAC
>WNGS01106971.1:0-18434 GCA_020271785.1 Procambarus virginalis | reverse complement strand
TAGAATCAAATCTCATGTAAGTGTACTTCTGTTATTCTACTGGTCCATTTCATCAAAATAAATGGTGCGTAGTTGGCAGAATTCTTGTACCAACCCACAGATTGGTTTTCCCAGATTCCATGCATGGCTAAACTACCTGTAAGATGAGCATATCAGGTGAGCTAGCTAATTAAATTTCCATTGCCCGAAACGTTGTGCGTGTTAGTAGCTTTAGGTATTGTATGTACTAGCTCTATCAATAAATCCTACATTATATTTGTAACTCATCTTCTATGTATGTACTTTTACCGGAATAAAAATTTGAATTTGAATTTTAACTCTTAATATAATCTATGTAAACCCTCATACAGAATAGGTAAGCAGCACTCTCACGTGTACCTAAGCTTGTTAATAGAATTAAAAATAAATAAAAAAAGTTAGCTACCTTGCTGTCTATGACAACCTCAGTTACCTGCTATATCTTGTCTGTATCAACGAGGTCACCTTTAGTTAATTTCCCTGGCCTTTATGTCACCTTATGCCGCCTACAATACCTCGTTGGAAAATATTAATGTATTTTTAGTGTTCATAATACTTTAAAAAAGCGTCCCAAGCTAAACACTGCTACAGGGCCACCACACCCCTGAGATTCAATCTTCAGATCAGGTCTTGGCTGATCTTGGCCCAGCTCTTTATGAGGCCAGGGAAACTTGGGGTTCAGTGATCTTTCCAAAACTCAGAAGAGAAAAACAGAAATTGCTCATCAGAAAATTTGAGACCCTGAGATAATAAGAAAATAGTTCGTTGTCTTTGGGTAACTATCATGACAGTGAGGTGTGTGACACTCACCAGGTGGTAGTTCAGTCACTCGTGACCCGGATCACTTTGCCCATTCCAACCCGCAACCCGTCCTCGACTTAAGTCCATTACATCCAGCGGTCGACCCACAGGCACATTCATAAATTTTTATATGCTGTTCATTCAAAACGGGAATTTTCTCAAATATAAAATTAATATTATAAAACATTAGCATACTGTGCATATATAGGCAAAGGTTAGGTTAGGTTAGGTGTTTAGGTTCTGTTGGCGATTATTTGTATTTGTAGTACGGGGTGAAACTTTTACAGTGTTATGGTTCGAAAAAAAAATTGTCAGTGAAGCATTTGTTCTGGAAATGTTCGAACGTCATCAATTGTGAGTCGTGTGTAAACCAATTTTCATTTATAAACATGGAGTTTGGTGGGTGCACAGAATCACTTTTGGGTCTTTGTTTGGACCACAGGCTGCCAACCCGTACTCAAATAGAAAGACAAGAAAATTAACTACAGTATATGGATGACACAGGTCTTAAAACGAGCATTGGTAACCAAGAAGAACCTCTGGAGAACATATAAATCCATGATGGATATCACTGATTATGTGTTATACAAAAAGGCACTAAACTGGGCAACTCAGAAAATCACATAAGACAAAAGAAACTACGAAAGAAAAGCTTGCCCGAAACATAGAGAAAGATCCAAAATCGTTCCATGCCTATATAACAGGTAAAACCAAAACAAAGGACTCAGTTGGACCCTTAATAGTTGAGACTAACAAAGCTATAATGGATGATAAACGGGCAGCAAACACTCTAAATGATTATTTTACATCAGTGTTCACACTCGAAAGATTGACATCCCATCACCCACATAAATGTTTGAAGGAGGGGAGGAGAATGAATTTGGGGATATACCTATAACATGCAAAATAATTAGAAAGAACATTGACAAACTAAAAAGACTCAAAAGCCTAACGTGTGGATGGAACCCAATCTAACGTCTTAAAGGAAATGGCAGAAGAACTATGCCTACTGCTGAAACTACTTTTCACAAAATCTCTGGACCAAGGGGTAGTCCCCTAGATTGGAAATATGCAAATGTTACCCCTATTTAAAAAAAAGGCAGAAAGAGCTCAGCAAAAAAACTATCCGCTGATCAGCCTGACATCATACATCTGCAAGCTCAGGGAGGAAATTATTCACCACCTTTCAGTGAACAACCTTGTGCAATTAATACAACATGGATGTGTTAAAAACAGATCCTGCCTTACAAACTTGCTCACATTTTTTGAAATGGTAACCAGCTACTCAAATAAAAGCCTTCCGGTAGATGTAGTACACTGTACATGAATTTTACTAAAGCTTTTGATTAGGTACCACTTGAAAGACTGGCAAGGAAATTACAGGCTTATGGAATAAATGGTAAAATATTAGACTGGACAAAACAATGCTTGAAGGAAAGAAAACAAGGGGTTATGCTAAATGGATACGAATCTGAATGGAGAAATGTGATACGTAGGGGTGCCACAAGGGTCCATTTTGGAACCTACTTTTTTTGTCATTTACATCAATGACATAGATGAGAATATTACAAACCACATCATCAAATTTATTTGCAGAAGACAGAATTATGGTAAGGTGGGAAATGATTATGATACTGAAGCCTTACAAAGAGATCTACATGAACTCCACAAATGGTCAGAAGGCTGGCAAATGCTTTTTAATATTGACAAATGCTAGACCATGCATGTGGGGCATAACAATTCATGCCACGAATACCAAATTAATAGCATCATATTACAGAAGATTGATGAAGAAAAGAACTTTGAAATCAAAATCCATCACTTATTAAAAGTTGCACAACATGAGCTCCATTATCTCATCATCTTAATGGCTTAACTAATTACCACTAACTACACAAGCTATAATCCTATCCCTATTTACAGATAACAGTTTTTCAATCCTCCTATCTTATTGTGAGGTGTAGTCACCGTATATAAGCAAGCGATTTCAGAATAGCAAAGTCCGGACCACGGTCGTGTGCGGTCACAGGGCTGGCGCTCTTGGCGTCCGCTGCTTGGTGGGAGGTGGAGTATTGCCCCACACTCTTCGTTTTTGCACGTGGTGATACAGGATATTGTGAATTTGTTCTCGATTGTTGACAGTGTCGAAGAAATGGCTGAGGCGGTATGCCTAAGTGGTAGTGAGGAGGACAGACAAGATGATAACAGACCGTTTGAAGTAGCAATGAACAGAAAGAAACGGAGAAATATTAACAGACAGTGAGAGTGACGATGAAATTACAAAGAGACCAAACAATGAGACCCTACTCAGCAGGACTCAAGACAAGCAATTTAATAGAAGGAAGAAGCTGTTGTTCCCTACAACATGCCAATTGAATTCCCACCAAAAGCTGGCGTGGACGGTACGTCTGGCTAAAGAATGTTTGGATTACGAACCACTCTTCAAGGAGAGTCTTCACCGGCTCTACATAACAGTTGGGACTGAACAAGCCGTGGAACGCCTCACGAAGGTTGGTTTTGAAAATGTAGTGATGGTTCCCCAGAAGAAGGTATGTTGCACACAAAGATCATAGTTTTCAAGTTTCCAACTTATTTACATCCTGATCGACTGTCTTCTTCTTAACAATGATAATGTTGTCTGGGCAAAGAGAAACAGTGTCCGTGGTGACAAACAAAGCCAGGTTGTTGCCTTGGTAAAGGGTGAGGCGCCAGAGAAAATTTTTGTGCAAGGACTAGGCTATAGGAACGTTGCAAAATACGTTGAGGAGCCCATACTGTGCATGAAGTGCTCACGTTGGGGACATATGGCATGGAAATGCCAGTTTGATCCCAGGTGTCGGTATTGTGGGAAAAAACACGACTCGCGAGAGTGGAGAGTCAAGATTGAAAGGAGTGAAAAAATCGTACCATTTCGTTGCAACTGTCGAGACAGCCACAATGCTGGTTCCTCTCTATGCCCCATAAAGCCTCATCTGAAAGAGACTAGGACGGGTCCTACAAGCAGGATAGATGTGTCCTCGCAGCAAGGAAAGATTGTGCAAGAGGAACTTGGAGGAAACAGCTGGAAGCCAACGACAGCCCCTATGATCAATGTGTGGGAGAAAGGGACGGAGAAAATAAAGGCGAGCCTAGGGAAAGTAAATCAGGCAGTGGAAAAACTGAAACCTTGTGAGGACAAGGTTCAGGACAATATGGTCACCTCTGAGGTTGGTAATCAAATTTTGTAGTATCTAAAAAAACTAGATAAGAAGATTGAGGCATTGGAAAAATTGGCTATGGAAGGTAGATGGGGTGAAGATGGTGGTGAAACAGGACGTGTAATTGAAAGTAAAACAGGACGTGAAATAGAAAGTGAAAAGTGCGTAGAAGAAAGTAATGATGTGCATGACGTAACGATGATAGAGGATAGTCAGGAGCATACACTTTCTAGTAGTGTTAGCGGTGTTCAACCTCCTGTTGTGACAAATGTTGAAAGATCGGTTAAAGTAAAACGGTATACAGAAATAACAAAGAAAATAGATATGAATAATATTACCTTTGATGTTAGTAGTAGTTGTGCAAGTGAGAAGAAAGAAAAAATGTTACGGTGTTGGAAGGAAGTTTCTAAGGTACTCTCGTATCTCATGGAATGTGACGGACAGGGCAAAGGTAGTTTTATTATTAATCATGGATGAAAGTAGATTGAGAATATTATCTTGGATCGTTAATGAATTAAAAACTAGAGCGGTGGATGTACACTATTATAATCTTAGAGAGGATATTGACATAGTAGCACTCCAGGAAACTGGGGATAGGGATGGTAGCATTCTGAGGCTAAATGGCTATAGAGGTTTTCACTTATATGCTTGTCATGTTCACAGAAAATGGTACCATCCGTTTTCTATGTGCGGCGGCTGGACGCCACTAGAGGAGGTAAACAAGAGCGCACAGGACGCCTGCCAAGCTTGGGAGCCATAGTCATGTAATCGTTTATAAGTATTAAAGTCAGTAACCAGGAATGACTTTACATCAACCTTACTACCAAGACTATCTCAGCTATATACAGACACCACACTGGCGACGAGGATGAACTGGGAACGCAGGTATTTTGTTCAACAAAACACAAGGGAGAAGCATGCTACCTCACGCGCCCGGAGGAGGAAAGAGAAGCTGTGAGCACCATACCCCATGCTTTGTGCTGACCGTTGCTGTGTGCTGACCGTTGCTGTGTGCTGGCCGTTGCTGTGTGCTGGCCAATGCTGTGTGCTACCCAAGATGTGCTGACAAGCTGTAAATAGAGGAATCTGCCGACGCTGTGTACGAAACGACGCTTTGATGCAGTGTACAAAACCCGATGTTTTGGTTACGAAACGACGCTTTGTGCTACAAAATTCTTCACGCTGTGAACCAACTGCTGTGCCAACTGCTGCCTACTGCTGCCTACTGCTGTGCCAACTGCTGCCTACTGCTGCCAACTGCTGTACCAACTGCTGTACCAACTGCTGTACCAACTGCTGTACCAACTGCTAACAACTGCTGTGCTGCTGTGAGTTGGAGTAACAACACATGTACACAAGGGCTAGGTAAGAAGTCAGTTGCTGCTGTGTTGTGCACTGTTGTGAACTTTTGCATTAAAATGCTTGTGTGCTTTGCAAAATTAAAGTAATTACAGTGAATTCTTGAATAACATATACAGTGCAGTAAGTGTTATATATTCTGAGGAACATTTTAAGTGATAAGTTTAAATTTATTCAGTAAAAATGGCAAATATACCTCAGTTTCCTGCATTTGATCCTGACTGTGACCAGACAAACCTGTCACAGAGGTGGGTCAAATGGCTTAAAAGGTTTGAAAATTTGTTGATAGTTTCTGACATCAAAAGTGCTGAAAGAAAGCGTGCCTTTCTGCTTCATTATGCAGGTGATAGAGTTTGTGACATCTTTGATACACTGAAAGATACTGGTGGTGCCAAAGATTATGACACTGCCAAGGCCAAATTAACTGAGCATTTCAAACCAAGGCAAAATACTGCTATGGAAATTATGCATTTCAGGAGAGCAAAACAACTCTCTAATGAAACTGTTGATCAATACCATACACGTCTGCAGGGTTTAGCAACCCATTGTGAGTTTGCTGATGTTGACAAAGAAATCAAACAGCAAATAATTGAAACATGCACATCTACACGTCTTCGTCGAAGAGCTCTAGAACTTGTTGATGATGAAAGTTCTCTTAACAAGATACTGGATATGGCTCGTCGAATGGAAGATGCTGCACGTGATGCTCGTGCCATGGAGTGCAGTGCCAACAACGGTTCTGCCACTGTTACTAACAGTCATGAAGTATGTAAGGTTCAGGGAGTACACCATGATCGTAGAAGATATCATGCCAAACCTAACATTAAATTGAGCCGAGAACCACATCACAACTGGAGTCATGGAACAAGACTCAAGCAGTCACAACGACTCACATCAGAGGTTGTCAACAATAAATGTTACAATTGTGGAGGAGACTACCCACACCAAGATAATGTTTGTCCTGCACAAGGTAAGAAGTGCTATGAGTGTAGAAAACTAGGTCATTTTGGTGCTATGTGTCGTTCCGCACTAAAGAAACCACAATCAATAAATAAAAGCAATGTACGAGGATCAAGTCATAGGAGTCGAGGTGGCAAACACAATATTGCACCTCAAATCAAGAATGTTAATAATATACAAGACAACATTTCATTACAACCAGTCTCAGATGACAGTGAATGTGATTATATTTATGGAGTACAATCAATCACAAAATGGAATGATCTTCCAAACAACCCAGAGACTATAGTATACATTGCTGGCATTTGTCTCAAAATTCTCATTGACACTGGATCAAACATTGACACCATTGCTGAGTGCCACTATGAAAAATTAAAAAACAGTTCCCAAAGCTTGAAAACTATAATGGCAAAGCCACTGCCTATGCTTCAAAGGTAGCCTTACCAGTGATTGGAACTTTCACTGCAGAGATTAAGTCAAAGAATGCAATGCTCATTACTACATTCCATGTTGTTAGGAATGCAAAGGAGTCTTTACTCAGTTACAAGACTTCAACCAAATTGGGGCTACTTCAGCTTTCTAATGCTGTAGCAGTGGAATCTGCAAACAATGTTGATGCTATTGTTGCTGAATTTTCTGATCGGTTTAAATCCATAGGTTGTTATACTGATAGCAAGGTACATCTGCATATCAACCCAGATGTAATTCCAGTTGCCCAACCACATCGCCGACAACCATTCCATACTCGCAAGAAAGTCGATGCCGAACTGGATAGGCTGATAGAACTAGATATCATTGAACCGGTAACAGGCCCAACACCATGGGTAAGCCCAATTGTCACTCCACCAAAGCCGAAGAATCCAGATGAGATACGCATTTGTGTAGACATGCGTGTTCCCAACAAGGCAATAATGCGTGAACGCCATCCTACACCCACTGTAGATGATATGATATACCGCTTGAATGGTGCAACTGTATTCAGCAAGTTAGATTTAAACAAGGGCTATCATCAGCTTGAACTTGATGATGAGAGTCGATTCATCACAACGTTTACGACACATCGAGGTCTGTATAGGTACAAGCGCCTGAGTTTTGGTATTAACAGTGCTGCTGAAGTATTCCAGCACATCATCAGCCAGGTATTGCAAGATATACCTAATGCTGACAACATGTCTGATGACATCATTGTTTATGGCCGTACCCAAGCTGAACACGACAAAGCTCTTCGTGCAACATTGCAACGCTTACGAGAAAAGAATTTGACGCTAAGCCGAGCAAAGTGTGAGTTCAATCAACATAAAATTGAATTCTTTGGACATGTACTTAGTGACAAAGGTCTGTCTCCAGATCCTAAGAAAGTTGCAGATATCAAGAATGCTGCACCTCCTTCAACATCCACTGAAGTACATAGTTTTCTGGGAATGGCAAACTACTGTTCTCGCTTCATTCCAGATTTTGCTACCATTACGAAGCCTCTACGTGAGCTCCTGAAGAAAAATGCATCATGGTACTGGAGCGATGTCGAGCAAAATGCATTTGATGCTGTGAAAGATGCACTAGTAGAAAATGCGACTGCTGCATACTTTGATCCATCAATGGACACTGAGTTAACGGTGGATGCTAGTCCTGTTGGTTTAGGTGCTGTGTTAGCCCAACACAAACCTGGTCAACCAGATTCAAGAGTAGTAATTGCCTACGCCAGCCGTTCTCTCACAGATGTTGAGCAACGATACAGTCAGACAGAGAAGGAAGCTCTTGCTCTTGTATGGGGCTGTGAACACTTCAATGTGTATCTGCTTGGTGCACCCTTTACCACGATAGTCACTGACCACAAACCGTTGGAGACCATCTTCAATAATCCAAAGTCCAAACCACCAGCTCGCATTGAGAGATGGGCTCTTCGTCTGCAACCATACAACTTTACGGTGAAATACAAGCCAGGTGCAGGCAATCCCGCTGATTACATCAGTCGACATCCTGCCAACAGTTTCACCATCACCAAGCATCAGCAAGTTGCCGAGGAATATGTACACTCTGTAACCTGTGATGCAGTCCCTAAGGCTCTCACTCTTGATGAAATCCGTACTGCAACCCTAGAGGACCCAACTCTGCAAGCAACAGTGGATGCATTGACTAAGAAAAAGTTTCCACGCATCCCACCCTCAGGAGTTGACCAAGATGCATTCAAAGCACTTGAACGCATCCAGACAGAATTAAGTGTTACGCAACAACGCGACACCGTGCTGCGAGGTACTCGTATCGTCATTCCAGCTGTTCTCCAGCAACGTGCTCTGAAGCTTGCACATCAAGGACACCAAGGTCTTGTAAGGACCAAACAGCTGCTACGAGAAAAGGTGTGGTTTCCTGGCATTGATCGTCAAGCTAAGGACATGCATGATGCCTGTGTCCCTTGCCAAGCTGCAGTGGATACTTCAAGACCAACACCTCTACAACCTTCACCACTACCTGCTGCACCATGGATGGAAGTATCGATGGATTTCTGTGGACCGCTACCAACTGGAGAGTACTTGATGGTAGTCATTGATGATCACTCACGTTATCCAGAAGTAGAAATCATCACTTCCACATCTGCAAAGGCTGTCATCCCGAAACTCGACAAGATCTTTTCAAACTTTGGCATTCCTGAAGTTGTCAAGACGGACAATGGACCGCCATTTAATGGACAAGACTTTGTCAACTTTGCTGAGCATATTGGATTCAAACACCGCCGTGTGATGCCACTACATCCTCAAGCAAATGGAGAAGTAGAGAGATTCATGCAACCTCTCATGAAAGCTGTACGCTGTGCTCATGCCGAAGGACGATCCTGGAAACAAGCTATGTATGCTTTTCTCAGGAACTACCGTGCAACACCGCATGGAACACTGGGCAAGTCGCCTGGCGAACTTTTATTTGGACGTCCTATGAGAATCGCACTACCTGTCATGCCAGCCAAGGTAACGGATAAACGTCTCGCTCAGAAGGATGCACTAGCCAAGGGCAAAATGAAAATTGCTCATGATCAACGTGCAAAGGAACAATTCATAAAGGTTGGAGATACTGTTCTCGTTAAAAAGAAAAAAGAGGGAAAGCTAGATATGCCGTATGATACAAAACCATATAAAGTGATTAGTGTAAAAGGAACTATGGTAACAGCGAGTAATAGAGATCATAGTATAACACGTAATATGGCTTATTTCAAAGTGATTCCAACTAGTGTAGAAAATGATGAAGTGCAAAGTCGTGCAAAAGAAAAAGAAAAAATGAGTTATAACTCGATAAACAATTCATCGAGGGATGTTTTTGTATTTAAGGACTCTCGTCCAAAACGTCATGTTAAACGCCCTACACGATATGATGATTAATTGTGTTCCTATGTAATGCAAAGTATTTACTTGTTATGCTGAACTAAATTTAATATTGTTTGAATAATGCAGATCTCTCATTCAATATTTTGTAACTTTGTATTACAGTTTCTTTCATGTTTGTTTAACATTGCATATGTATTTTTAACATTGAAATCCTTTGTGGTAAAGATTGTTTAAATTCTTTGTATGTTTAATTAATGTTAAATGTATGCAATATCTCTTGATATGTTAATAACTTACTTTGTGTCAATAACTTTGCTTTGTGCTACAAGCATGGTAGACATCCTGTATTCATTCTTTTTAAAGAAAAGGAAGGATGTCATGTTCACAGAAAATGGTACCATCCGTTTTCTATGTGCGGCGGCTGGACGCCACTAGAGAAGGTAAACAAAAGCATACAGGACGCTACCAGCTTGGGAGCTACTCTATCATGTAATTATTTAAGTATTAAAGTCAGTAACCAGGAATGACTTTACATCAACCTTACTACCAAGACTATCTCAGCTATACACAGACACCACAAGAAGATCATGTTTCGGGCGAGTTATGAGCCAGATGTTGCAAGGTGCAATGAAGTAGTTGTAGACTCTGAAGAGTACGTAAGCAGATCAACCGGTCAAGCCAATCGGTTGGAGAGCGAGACAGTGTGGTGGCGGATGTATTATCCCGAGCTTTGCCACTGGAATAACTCTCAAAAATAAGGGGAGGGGAGTGTTATGATCTCAGCCTGCTGGAGAAACGAGTCTCCCCCTTGAGAGTTATTCATCAAGCCTCACCTAACTGGAAGGTCCAGGAATTATAGAGGCGATAACACAGATGTAAGATGGTGTGTTGGATTTAAATAAAAATTTGAGATTATGGGCAATGAGCAAGAAAACAGATAAATGACTTGTTGGAAGATGAGGACAAGTTACTGGAGGCGTGAGGCTCGCTTGTGGAGGGAGATGACCTCACTTGAGGCCAGACATCGCAGGGGGAAAGCCGCGCTTCGTCAAGCTCCCGTCAGAAGGGAACCCCTGGTGATATTATCTCCAAGAGAAGAGAAGGTGCAGACGTTCCAGCTGTTGAACCGAGCTGAAGACGTTGCGGTCTCAAGTCCTGGACGGCGAGGAGAGAGTATTAAGCCGCCCAGTGACAGTTTTGTGGGCTGTGACAAGCGCCCTGGTCAGACGTTGTCAGAGGGAGAAGCGCCCTCAACCAGATAATCTGTGGTAAGCCCGATTTAAGCCAGTTCATAATGTTTGCTTGTAGTTGGTCGTGTGCCCAGCGACAGTAGCAATGTTGATTTACAAGTTAAACATGTTTTGGTAAGGCGGAGAGCCTAAAATAAGAGAGTGAAGTGGGAGGAGCGCGGAGCGACATCCGTCTTCTCTGAGCGCTGGCGGGCAACTGAAGGAGCCCGGCTCCTGAGGGAGGAGGCCCCTCCCAGCGTGAGTGAGGCTCGCCCAGCGAGGTGGCGCATGGACTCGCCCACGGGGGAGTCCACTCTCATTAAATGTAGAAGACAGATAGAGATTGGAGACAAAGATATTGTATGATTAATTTTGTTTATGAGTTAAAGGGGAACAATTTATTGGAGTGCAAATGGGTTGCAGGTTTGTCTTTGGGGAAGAAGTTGCTGAGGACTTCGAAGCCAGCACAGAGGGAGTGGTTGATGAGACTCCAAGGCAGGGAAGGAGAGGACCTCGAGCTGTGAGGAGAAGCAGTGAGGAGGAGTATCACGTGCTTCTGCAGAGGTGGTGAAGTGCCACAGTTATTCGAGGAAACTTTATGGTGCAGCAGCCAGGAGAGCTGTGGATGATCCTAATAGGAGTAGGGAAGCACCATAGTTGTTCAAGGAATCTTCATGGTAGCAGCCTGGAGGAGCTGCAGAGGATCCTGGTGTTTAAGCCCTGAGGAACCTGAAGTTGTCAGGGTACTGAAATATTTCTAAATGATCACTTGTATGGAGGTGAGAGTATTTGTCATTAGCGTGAACGACGCAGTGAGAGGTGAGTGATCGTTTGCCATTTATGTGCCAAGAAGTGTATATTGAAGTTTAGAGCTACAGACGTAGGCAGGAGTACCTACAGATATATATGTATTCTAAGACTGATTGAATGGTCGATTGATTCGTTGTGTGGCACGGATCATTTATACTGATATATATATATGTATGTTATTGCATTCAAATGCTGATTTGCCTTATATGTGTTTATAGGTATATATATATATGTATACATTCTCTTGATGGTAGTGTAACATTATATTGTAAGACTTAATCTACTTGAGGAGGTTGATAATATTAGGTAATACCAAGAGATAGGATACCACTTAGCAAGCTGAGGATAGAGTTCTGATGGTGTTGGAGTGCAACCTGATTATGATAGTACAGAGTATAGGATTCATCATTATTATTATATGTATGCGTGTATTGTATATGTACTTCGTCCAGTAAATGTATCCAAATTTGCTGGTGTTTGCACTTGTCCCAGTGAGGCTTCCCAGGAAATAGTAAAGAAGGAGAGAGAGAGCAAGAAACAGGAACCACTGCTGTGGACAGGGTAAGACAGAAGTCTAGTAAGACAAAGGGGATTGAGGAGGTCATATTCCATAAGGAGAGAGTGGGGAGTCACAGCGGCTCGAGTGGGTGTGTGCACGTGACAACAAGGCTGCGTGTTGGAGCCGCATCCCCTAAACGTGTGACGTTGAGCCCCTCTCCAAGAGCCAGAAGTGCCTAGTGTGATCTCCTAGTGAAATATGAGCATTTGTCGAGTTGTGGGTTGGGTGGTCCGTCAGCGGTAACACCACCAAATCCACCACCGCAACAAATTGGGGGCCTGTCCGGGAGAGTGAACTGACACACCCACACCCTGTCCAAGAGTGGATTTGTACACCTCTTGTTGAAATAGATTAGCTGTGTGACCGCAGGTGTATATTCTCTCTCTTGGGAAGACTCACAGGACAAGATGGATAAGGTGCAAGCATTTGTGGAATCAGGCAAGCCTGAGGACTTGGAAGGTTGCACGAGGGATCAATTAAAACAGATAGCAGAAAAGTGTGGCATCAGGTTGAAAGCATCTAAAGTGGCTGGGATGAAGGATGAGATCCTTAGGCAGTTAAGAGCCAAAAGTGAAGCGGCAGAGCAGGAGCCCAGAAGGAGCTGAAAGTGGAAAGGAGGATGATGGGCAGGATGAAGTGAGATCCCAGGGATCGAGTAGGAGCAGCAAGAGTAGCCGCAGTAGCAGGAGTAGCCGGAATAGGAGCTTGGAGAGATTCCAGTTAGAGCTCCAGATGCAGCAACAACGAGAGGACAAGGAGAGACAGTTCCAGCTGGAAAAGATGAAATTAGAACTCCAGATGAAAAATGAGGCGGAGAAAGCAAGATAGGATTGAAAAAAAAGGAGAAAACCAGAATAAGAGAACTGGAGTTAGAACAGGAGAAAGAAAAGGAGAAAGCAAAACTAGAGGTGGAAAAGAAAAGGAGAGAACAAAACAAATGGAAATAGAAGCGAATAGAACCTTGGCTGAGCAAAGGATCGAACATGGGTTGCCAGAGAGCACCACCCAGGTATCACGCTCACCAGATGTTAGGGTTAGGGAGAAGGACATTCCCTTGTTTGTTCCAGAAGAGGCAGAGAGCTTTTTCGAGCACTTTGAAAAGGTGGCCAGCATCAAGGAATGGCCACAGGAGGAATGGGCCCAGCTGGTCCAGTTAAGATTGACCGGTGCAGCCAGAGAGGCTTACACCCAATTGTCACTAGAAGAGTGCCAGGATTATGCCACAGTAAAGAGCAGCATATTGCGCTCGTTCCAGTTAACCCCAGAAGCTTATAGGAAGCGTTTCAGAGAGATGATCAAAGTTGGAGCATGTACGTTTGCTGAGACAGCAAGGGATCTGGAGAGACGATTCCAGAAGTGGATTGAAGCTGCTGGAGTTGGATCTTACGCTGACCTGAAGCAATTGATGGTCATGGAGAAGTTCTTGGAGATGATGCATCCCGAAACAAAGTTCAAGATCCAAGAAGCAGGGATAAAGGAGGTGAGAGATGCCGCAGATAGGGCGGATATGATTACGGAAGCATATAAGAGCTTGAGGGAGAACAGAGTGAAGAATGAGGTGAGACGCAGCAATGGCAGATCCAGTGGAGCCTGGGGAGGAAGAAATTACGAAAGACCCAGAAGAGTCTGGGGTGAGAAGAATTTTGATAAATGGGCGGATAAACGTAAGTACCCTAAAACTCAGAAGAGTAGGTCGCGCACTTCGTCTGAAAGTGAAGATGAAGGAGCTAAACGAGAGACAAATCATTATCCAGGAAATCAAGAGTCCAGTAAAGCCCCACAGAGTGCAGGTAGTGTACCTGGCCCGAGGAACTCTCATGCGAGTGGACAGAGTCAGAACCACTCTGGTACATATAGGAGAGACTTTTCCCAGGTGAGGTGTTACAACTGTAACGGATTGGGTCACGTGATGCGAGATTGTCGGCAGGGCAAGAGAATTGTGACCCTGGCCATGTGTGACCCCCGAAGTAAATATACTAATGTGTTCCAAGACAAACCACAGATGGTGAACTTAGTGAACGAGAGGTATAGGCCGTTCATAAGTAAAGGTTGGATCAGTATAGGAGGCCAACCTGAGGTAGAAGTTGGTATCTTAAGAGATACCGGAGCTAATCAGAGCGTGATTGCGAGAAGCCTGATTGGGAATGATCGACGGTTAGCTGGCAGGAGAAAGATGAAAGTATATGGGTTATTGTCTGAGAGTGACATGCCCGTTTGTACTGTCCAGCTAAGGTCGGAATATGTGTCGGCGGAGGTGATGTTGGGAGTGTGCCCCGACATACCTGTTCCAGGAGTCCAAGTGATCCTGGGGAATGACTTGTGCGGGACAAAGGTGTTGCCAAGAGTCATAGCGGAGACTGTGCCAGAGGAGTGCCCAGAAGGCCACGGCACGGGTGGGACACCTGAGAGTGTGAACCTGACTGACATCCGAGGAGATGAGTCAGGAGACCGCCAAGCCATTGAGTACCCTGTCTCGGTAGTGATGAAGGCAGAGGTAGCCGACGAGGAAGACGCTGGAGAAGATGAGACAGTGTCTATTCAGCCGGTAGAAGATATCGACGTAGATATAGCGTGGCTGTTTGATGAAGGTCCAGCTCAGGAAGATGAAGTCTCGGTGAGGCCAAAAGTGAAGATGGCCCAGCCAAAGAAAAATCATGTGAAGAGAGCGAACCTGAGTAGACCCCAGCCTGCTGAAATTAAGGGTCGGAAGGTGAGTGCAACTGTGCTGAGCAGAAGTGAGGAAGGATGTGGACATACTGAGGACGGGAGTAGAGCGTCAAGTGGTCCACGAGCACAGAGGCATTTGGATAGTAGAGTTAAGTTGTTTGAGATGTCAGGAGTTGACATGTTTCACAGAAAACGCGGAGGAGAGATAGTGAAGAAGAGTAATAGCCGAGAAAATGGAAGGAGAAGAGACAGTATGTGTGGAGAGATGCTTACGAGCACTCTAGGAGAGGTAAAGCAACATGTACGATCGAGTGCTGTTGGATGTAGTACAGGGCTCGGAGAAACTTTAGGGAACAAAGAAGAGTTGAAGGAGAAGAAATGGAGTTGTATAGAGGCGAGAAGTGTGAGAAGAGGATGATGATACAAGCATGGAGGAGTAGAAGAAAGCCGAGGACTCGATGGAAGTCAAACAGGATGAGGTCTCGGATAAATGAGGAGACGAAAGGGAGGATCGTCGGTGAAGACGAGGGAGTGAAGTATGATGGCAGGAGACGAAAGTATAATGGCAGTATATGGAAGTGTGAAGACGACAGAGGAGGTACAGACAGTAGATGTCTGACTCTGGACGTGAAGAGAAGAAGACAAGGAAACGGAGGGTGGAAACAATAAGTAGAGTTGACCGATGGAGTGCAGGCGTCCAAGGAGGACAGCCTAGCCAAGAGGTGTCAGGGAAGTCAAATCGTTTGTGAGAAGATCATGTTTCGGGCGAGTTGTGAGCCAGATGTTGCAAGGTGCAATGAAGTAGTTGTAGACTCTGAAGAGTACGTAAGCAGATCAACCGGTCGAACCAATCGGTTGGAGAACGAGACAGTGTGGTGGCGGATGTATTATCCCGAGCTTTGCCACTGGAATAACTCTCAAAAATAAGGGGAGGGGAGTGTTATGATCTCAGCCTGCAGGAGAAACGAGTCTCCCCCTTGAGAGTTATTCAGCAAGCCTGACCTAACTGGAAGGTCCAGGAATTATAGAGGCGATAACACAGATGTAAGATGGTGTGTTGGATTTATATAAAAGTTTGAGATTATGGGCAATGAACTAGAAAACAGATAAATGACTTGTTGGAAGATGAGGACAAGTTACTGGAGGCGTGAGGCTCGCTTGTGGAGGGAGATGACCTCACTTGAGGCCAGACATCGCAGGGGGAAAGCCGCGCTTCGTCAAGCTCCCGTCAGAAGGGAACCCCTGGTGATATTATCTCCAAGAGAAGAGAAGGTGCAGACGTTCCAGCTGTTGAATCGAGCTGAAGACGTTGCGGTCTCAAGTCCTGGACGGCGAGGAGAGAGTATTAAGCCGCCCAGTGACAGTTTTGTGGGCTGTGACAAGCGCCCTGGTCAGACGTTGTCAGAGGGAGAAGCGCCCTCGACCAGATAATCTGTGGTAAGCCCGATTTAAGCCAGTTCATAATGTTTGCTTGTAGTTGGTCGTGTGCCCAGCGACAGTAGCAATGTTGATTTACAAGTTAAACATGTTTTGGTAAGGCAGAGAGCCTAAAATAAGAGAGTGAAGTGGGAGGAGCGCGGAGCGACATCCGTCTTCTCTGAGCGCTGGCGGGCAACTGAAGGAGCCCGGCTCCTGAGGGAGGAGGCCCCTCCCAGCGTGAGTGAGGCTCGCCCAGCGAGGTGGCGCATGGACTCGCCCACGGGGGAGTCCACTCTCATTAAATGTAGAAGACAGATAGAGATTGGAGACAAAGATATTGTATGATTAATTTTGTTTATGAGTTAAAGGGGAAACAATTTATTGGAGTGCAAATGGGTTGCAGGTTTGTCTTTGGGGAAGAAGTTGCTGAGGACTTCGAAGCCAGCACAGAGGGAGTGGTTGATGAGACTCCAAGGCAGGGAAGGAGAGGACCTCGAGCTGTGAGGAGAAGCAGTGAGGAGGAGTGTCACGTGCTTCTGCAGAGGTGGTGAAGTGCCACAGTTATTCGAGGAAACTTTATGGTGCAGCAGCCAGGAGAGCTGTGGATGATCCTAATAGGAGTAGGGAAGCACCATAGTTGTTCAAGGAATCTTCATGGTAGCAGCCTGGAGGAGCTGCAGAGGATCCTGGTGTTTAAGCCCTGAGGAACCTGAAGTTGTCAGGGTAGTGAAATAGTTCTAAATGATCACTTGTATGGAGGTGAGAGTATTTGTCATTAGCGTGAACGACGCAGTGAGAGGTGAGTGATCGTTTGCCATTTATGTGCCAAGAAGTGTATATTGAAGTTTAGAGCTACAGACGTAGGCAGGAGTACCTACAGATATATATGTATTCTAAGACTGATAGAATGGTCGATTGATTCGTTGTGTGGCACGGATCATTTATACTGATATATATATATGTATGTTATTGCATTCAAATGCTGATTTGCCTTATATGTGTTTATAGGTATATATATATGTATACATTCTCTTGATGGTAGTGTAACATTATATTGTAAGACTTAATCTACTTGAGGAGGTTGATAATATTAGGTAATACCAAGAGATAGGATACCACTTAGCAAGCTGAGGATAGAGTTCTGATGGTGTTGGAGTGCAACCTGATTATGATAGTACAGAGTATAGGATTCATCATTATTATTATATGTATGCGTGTATTGTATATGTACTTCGTCCAGTAAATGTATCCAAATTTGCTGGTGTTTGCACTTGTCCTAGTGAGGCTTCCCAGGAAATAGTAAAGAAGGAGAGAGAGAGCAAGAAACAGGAACCACTGCTGTGGACAGGGTAAGACAGAAGTCTAGTAAGACAAAGGGGATTGAGGAGGTCATATTCCATAAGGAGAGAGTGGGGAGTCACAGCGGCTCGAGTGGGTGTGTGCACGTGACAACAAGGCTGCGTGTTGGAGCCGCATCCCCTAAACGTGTGACGTTGAGCCCCTCTCCAAGAGCCAGAAGTGCCTAGTGTGATCTCCTAGTGAAATATGAGCATTTGTCGAGTTGTGGGTTGGGTGGTCCGTCAGCGGTAACACCACCAAATCCACCACCGCAACACTCATCAGTTAATAACGCGTCACAATTGGAGCCAGGACTCGTAATTAAGTGTGCACAGCAGTGAACATTGGAGGCCGGCTGACGCGATTTCGGCAGACTTCAGTATTCAATACGCTCAGCTAAGTATATAATTCAGGGCGATGCATCACTCGAGATTGTATATTTATGAGTAGTCTGTCGTTAGGAGGAGAGATTAACAAAAACACAAAGTGAGTAGATTTTCGTGAAATCATTCAGTTTCATGAATATCTGAATATAATTTGTAGCCTAGTCCATCGCTACTTAAATTTCTTGTATTACAGCGTGTATATGAGGTGCCAGCAAGATTCTCATCAGTCGTGTTATTTACCTCGAGTTCTTTATCTATGGGATTCTGTGACCACGAGGACGAATGATGAACTGGCGTTAGAAATCTCTTACAGCTAAGACACATTTTTTGTACAAATTTATTCAACTTGATTATTGATTCTATAAAATTCATATAGCATT
>WNGS01106950.1:0-14868 GCA_020271785.1 Procambarus virginalis | reverse complement strand
ATGGTCTCCGAATGCATGATAGAACTGATGAGCTAGCCAAGACTTTTGCTCGTAAAGAGGGAATTGATTACCAACTTGGACTGCCTTTCAGCAGCCTGAGGGCAGTAATATCCCAGGAACATCAACTAAATTTCGGAGGCTTGAGGCAAAGTGAAATTCACACCAGTTACTCCATCTATCATCATTCTATTATGCATAAAGAACCGCACGTCTATGGGTCATCCAATAATGTTAGCAGGCTTCTAGATGTTACCACTGCTAGGCTTAGGCTCGGCTACAAGTACCTCTGGGAGTTTGTAACATCTGCTGATGTAGATTTGACTAAATGTAAACTCTGTCAGCAGAACTATTCGCATACTTTGCGTCATTATATAATGGAATGTGAAAAAATTGCGGAATTTAGAGATAACACCATCAATAGTGTCCAAGAAATGTGTATGTACTTCATTCACAATGATGTGCTGCCCGAAATTTTAGCGAAGTATCCAAAATTTGCTTACTGTCGGTAATGCATGCACATGACTGTAAAGCTGCCGCCCAGTTGGGTGGGTGTGCAGCAAGACTAGTAACTGTGTGACTCACTATAGATGTAAAGTGCCTTGTATAGTGACTGTTGTGAGCCTCTTGTAATGTCACTTGTGACACCTCTTTGTGTCACAAAGATTCTTGATGTGTGTATTTGTGTGAGTGATTAGATATGTATGTGTATGTATATGTGTATACGTATATATATATATGTACATGTATGTATGAGGGTGTGTACATGTGTATACAACATTGATAATTTTGTAACTAGCGTCAAACATTGTTATTTGCTTAGCTAAACGAACTAGAGGGTTCAGTTCCTGAACCGATTATGTGCCTCTGTAATCCTTTACACCACCGCCCACGGGATGGGTATGGGGTGCATAATAAAGAAAGAAATTGAAATTATGGTCAATTAACTTTACCTTTGCTTTTGTCTACTGGTGTATGTGACGGTTGCTGGTGCGGCAGCTGGGTCTCCCTGCCTGCTTTTTTCCTGTTAGTCCTACCGATGCTTACTTTTTCATTTTCCGCAGTGGCGAGAAGCCGGATCACGCAGCAACTGCAACACGGAAGAGGGCTCGGGCGGCGGCGTGCGAGGACAACAGCGCAGTGGGGTGAGGACGCAGCTGGCCTGGGCCAGGACGAAACCCGCCCGTTTCGCTTCCCCCTCCTCGGGGGCCTCCTCGGGGGGCTCTGATGTGGACGGCGACCACATTTCCCAGAGGCCCCCTGCCGGCAAAGCGGGGGGGTGGCACAGCGACGCAGCCTCCACCCCCTTTCGGCAGACGATTGGACGACGCTTCAGGCGCCCATCGCGCAGGCTCGGAGGCCCTCTCATGACACAAGCCTTCTGGGCATGGGGACCACTGAGGCCGACCCTGCCACGGCTGCTACAGCCGCCCCCCCCCCTTCCCCAACCGTCGACCAAGGGCCAGGGCCAGGGGGCATAAGTCGAGGAGACGTGCGAGCTCCTCCAGTCTGTCCTCCTTTCCTTCCCAGTTCGGTAGCATAGTTGCTCTTCCACCTTGGGGTTTTTCCCTCGCGGCCAGCGGGCACTCGCCCTTCGGGGGGGGGGGGGGAATCCGGCCTGCTGGCCCCTGCGGGGTGGGGTGCAGCGCCCGTCCCCAATCTGTTCCACTGTCCGCAGCTACTACTTTGACTTTACTGCCATTCTACTAGTAAGCCCTACCTTAAGTCGGCCTCTGGCCTGGGGTTATTTAGGAAATTCTTTCTCCTTATTCCTTGGCGGCTTGGCCTCTGGCCTGGGGTTATTTTCTTCTCCAAATTCATATCAGGCTTTCCCAGTCTCTATGTAATTTTCTGCCGCCTGTTTATTTCCAGCTAGGGTTTCCATTATGTTGTTGTTCACTTATGGTGTCCTGTCTGTTATACTTAGATTTGTTACATTCGCCTCACTGCTAATTCTAGACAATAGGCCATTAGTTTTCTGCAGAGTTTGTTACTAGGCTACAAGATTACTTTTATTTTACAGCGGGTGTACATTTTAAGTTGTTTCGTGTACTTTGAGTTAGCCACGGCTATGTTGTACATTTTGTTAAGACCTACTTAGAAGCCTGTCTTACTCTGCAGAATTATTTATACTGTACTAATAAATTTATGCCCCATACTGTTTGTGTCTTCCTTCCCCTGATCAGAAAATGGCCACTGCCTTTTAAACGAAAAGCGGTGGAATTTCTGATGGGGAAGGAAGACAATTGCGCACCGCGTTCCGCAAGGCGCGGTGCGGACAGTCTGGGTGGCATAAATAGAGCGGAATGGGAGGTTTCTCTCTCACTCCGCTCCCGTCACGGTCCGCGACTCAAGAAGCGCCCACCCTCCTCCCCCTTTCTGCTGGCTGCCAGTTTCCCCGGTTCTGACTACGTCAGTCGTTGTTCCGTACGTCTTTCCTCCTGTTTCACTGGGGATGGGTGGGGGGGTGCAGCGCCCGTCCCCAATCTGTTCCGCTGTCCGCAGCTACTACTTTGACTTTACTGCCATTCTACTAGTAAGCCCTACCTTAAGTCGGCCTCTGGCCTGGGGTTATTTAGGAAATTCTTTCTCCTTATTCCTTGGCGGCTCGGCCTCTGGCCTGGGGTTATTTTCTTCTCCAAATTCATATCAGGCTTTCCCAGTCTCTATGTAATTTTCTGCCGCCTGTTTATTTCCAGCTAGGGTTTCCATTATGTTGTTGTTCACTTATGGTGTCCTGTCTGTTATACTTAGTTAGATTTGTTACATTCGCCTCACTGCTAATTCTAGACAATAGGCCATTAGTTTTCTGCAGAGTTTGTTACTAGGCTACAAGATTACTTTTATTTTACAACGGGTGTACATTTTAAGTTGTTTCGTGTACTTTGAGTTAGCCACGGCTATGTTGTACATTTGTTAAGACCTACTTAGAAGCCTGTCTTACTCTGCAGAATTATTTATACTGTACTAAAAAATTTACGCCCCATACTGTTTGTGTCTTCCTTCCCCTGATCAGAAAATATTGAAATGACTCAGAAACTGTGAGAATGGAGAACTGGATCAGCTCCAATATTTAGTAAGTCACTGAATGGTTAATTCACAGGATACTATGGATATTATTTACGTTAAACCTCATTAAACCATATCAGACGATATTTAAGCTCTTATTTACTTAACTCAGGGCTGCAGGATTTGCAATTTAACAGTAGCCAATACCAGAAACGGCGACGAGACGTGTGAAGAGGCACATGTGAGGCGTGTTTACATCTGGCTGGACAAGCAACGCTCCTAGCGGCGGTTGCACGAAGCTGGGGGACCCCACAGTGGCACGAAGATAAATTTTGAGACGACGATATTGCTACGATAGCGGTGGAGAAACACAAGAAGACGACGTGTCCCACAAAATTATGTGGAAGGCTGGCGGCGATGGTGAGAGGTGATGATCTTACAGATGCATTTCACAATATTAACTGGGATTCTGAATTCAATAATACCCAGGATATAAATTCATTAGCTAACCTCTTCCTCTCCAAAACTCTAAGCCTCTACAACCTTCATTGTCCCCTTCTTACCAAGCAAGTAACTGACAAAAGATTAAACAATCCATGGCTCACAAGCGGCATTCTCAATTCAATCAACAAGAAACATGAATATGAAAAGAAACTTAGGATTGGCCTAGTTTCAAATGAAGTAGCTAAAAGGTACTCATCAATGCTTACCAGTATCATAAAAAAGGCAAAACTTGCATATTATGTGAATAGATTCAATGACGCAAAAGGCAACATGAAAAGCACTTGGAAAACCATCTCTAGTATCCTAGGAACTAAACAACACTCACATAACCAAATAAAACTCTACAAGGATGGGGATAAACCGTCAACTGATTTAGAAATGGCAAATGAATTTAATAGTTTCTTTTCATCGGTTGGTGCTAATCTTGCCAGTAAAATCCCACAGACTCAGACACATATTAACACATATCTCTCAGGCAGCTATCCAAACTCTCTACTCCTTTCACCAATCAGCCCGGCAGATGTTGTGTCCATCATACACTCTCTAAAAACAAAGGCAGGGAACACCAGTGAAATTCCGTCCATTGTATACAAGAGAGCCTCCCATGCCCTTGCCCCACCCATAGCCCTACTGTTCAACAAATCTATTGAGTGTCACACCTTCCCTGATATCCTCAAAAAAGCAAGAGTAACGCCAGTCCATAAAGGAGGCAATCCGGCGGACATAAACAATTATAGACCAATATCAAATCTACCCATTCTATCAAAAATATTTGAAAAAAATATTTACAAACAGCTCTATTCCTACCTCGTAAAATTCGACATACTCAGCCCCTGCCAGTTTGGCTTCAGGTCCCAAAAGAGCACCAACGATGCAATCATTAGTCTCCTTGACGTAATCTACTCAGCACTTGACAAAAATGAGTTTCCGATTGGACTCTTCATTGACCTAAGAAAAGCCTTTGATACTGTTAATCACAACTACCTCTTACTTAAACTCCAGCATTATGGAATCCGAGGCCTTGCCCTTGACTACATCCGATCCTATCTTAGTGACAGACACCAATATGTAACTATCAATGAAACAACTTCTTCCACTCTACCAATTACCGTTGGAGTGCCACAGGGCAGTATCTTAGGACCTCTTCTATTTCTTATATATATAAACGATCTGCCTAATGTCTCTAATATTCTCAAACCTATATTGTTTGCTGACGATACTACTCTTATCTATTCAGACCTCAACCCACATACACTAAATAATGTTGTGAATAATGAATTAAAAAAAGTCCACTTATGGATGTCAACTAACAAACTAACATTAAACATCGAAAAGACTTACTACATCTTATTTGGAAGCAAATCATCAAATGCAATTCAGCTACAGATAGACAACATTAACATCAGTAATAAAAATGATGGCAAGTTTCTTGGCCTATTCCTAGACAAGAGACTCAACTTCAGCACCCACATTCAACACATAACTAAGAAAGTCTCTAAGACAGTTGGTATACTCTCCAAAATCAGATATTATGTTCCTAACTCTGCTCTCCTCTCTCTCTATTATGCTCTAATCTACCCCTATCTTAATTATGGTATCTGTGCATGGGGGTCTACCACTGCAAACCACCTTAAGCCCATCATCACCCAGCAAAAATCTGCTATCAGAATAATAACTAACTCTGCTTTCAGACAACACTCAGCTCCCTTGTTTAAATCCCTAAACTTGCTAAATATTAACTCCCTCCACACATTCTCTTGTGTCAACTACTTCTACAAAACCCTGTTCTTAAATGCAAACCATGCTCTGAAACTCTCTCTGGACAGATGTAATAGGACCCATTATCACCACACCAGAAATAAATATCTCTTTGATATCCCCAGGGTCAAACTTAATCTGTGTAAACACTCTATGCAAATTAAGGGACCTAGTCTATGGAACTCACTCCCTAGTGAATTGAAAAACTGTAAAACTTTTGCCTTATTTAAAAACAAAACCAAAAAGTACTTAATTTCATCTTCTTAGTTTCCTACACTGAGCTTTATTTTTTGCTCTGTATCTAGTGTTACCCAATCTCCTAATTCTTATGTATTTAACCCAAACAACCTTATCATTGTGTTCATTGCTGTCTTCCTTTATGTGCTAGCCATTTGCTGTATTGTGCCTACCAAATTTTGTCAACTACCATTCAAGCTTTCATTGCAATCAATCCTAGCTACCTAAGTGCTTTATTATACTGTACCTACAATTTTCTCTCATCTTTTTTTTTTTTTTTCTTTTCTTGCCATGTAACTGTTATCATTTATTTTTTATAATTTTTGCTAGTATTTACCTACTAAAAATTTTCTTAGATTAAGGACCTGCCCGAAACGCTGCGCGTACTAGTGGCTTTACAAGATTGTAATTACCATATTATATATTCTCACATTCCCAATGTACCTTCTTGTATATGAATAAATAAATAAATAAATAAATAGATGAGGTGTCGATGTGGCAGGGTGACGACACTATCAACAACAATCGTAGTTTTTTTTCACCAATTGCTCTTGAATAACTTGTAGAACACCCCACAATTATCAATTAACGCTTGCGACGATGTCTGACGACGATTGCAATAGCTTGAACACTCACAAAGCTTGATGCTGTCAGCTGTGATGGAGATGGTGATGCTGCAGGTGGCTCCACGTGGCGCGCGATTTTCAAAATATGGCTGGCGCGGAAATCTTCCCTTCTCACTGTTGAATTAGCGTTCAAACAGGAAATTATTGACCCTTACTTCTGATACGTTGGTCTGGAGTAGTGGTTGATGGCAGGACCCCGGTCTGGCACAATATTTGATGTGTGGGTGGCAGGATGGTGGCGTATGGAGGTGGCGGTGGCGGGTGGCGCGGAGCACAAAGGCAAGGCTGGGTTAACTTGAATTTCCAGAAAAAAAAAAATTCTAGGTCCCACTGCTGCTACCAGTATTCTTTGCCTTGTGGGGGGTGGGTTGAATGTAGACACAGATGTTGCTTCGTTGATTTATTGGCTAAGGCAACAAGATATATATCTGGCCAGCCGAGGTCCTACTACTGTGGGTCTGTGGAGCTGACTGACTACTGCAAGCATGGCTTGATGCTCCTCTGTCTGGCATGACGTCAGAGGCCTACTCGCTTGTGATTGGTTATGTTCCATACTGGCGGGGAATTTGAATATACCACATGTACTTTCATGAGCTTGCATACGATCTTGTGGGAGCGATATCAAACAAGAATGACGAAAGCTGTGGTGTGAAGGAAACTTTTCGGGGTGGGAGTTAATATTGCACACATATTGGTTGAAATCTTTAATTAGTACTAAGTGTTGAGCTTCCAACATCAGCAATGGTATGACATCTGTATATCCACCTCTTCCCTTCCTAGCTAGTGTAATGTAGTAACACCGACGCCGAGCATTTTCATCCCGTTCTAGTGAATAGATGAATATACTGACTTTGTTAATTTTCTCTACCTTGTGAATATCCTCAAATGTTACTGCAGAATTGATATCGGCTGGCCAATTAACGTGTCTGAGACACCAACTAGCATTCACATATCTAGCGCGAATATTATCTAGGTGCATCCCCTTAGCTAAACATTTATAAGCTGCAGCACACTGCATAAGGCAAATATCGGCTCTGGATTGAAAACCAGTTTTTCCCCCGTAAACCTTCAGGATACTCAACAAACAAGCCGAATCTTATCGGGTGTTCAATCTGAGCACAGTTGATATAAAAACCGGTGAGCCGCTCAACCAAGACATTGGACCCCTTCTTCTCTTCCAGGTATTGGGATATTTTATCTGTCAATTCGTCAGACCAAAAATTAATAAGCGTATCGATCTCCTCTCGAGTATGGGAAATCCGTCGTTATTTACAGGATCCAATAGATTCTCCTCACCGTCTTGTTGTATATTTGAATTGAGCACAATTAGAGTGATGTCTGGGGTAAATTAGGAGTGATGGGTATTGTGGGGAGAAAAGGGATCGAATCTCATTAATGAAAAAAAAAATCTCTGTATGTTCTCAGATAGAACCCTGGGGTGCTAACATGCTCTGGTATGGAGAATGGAAGCCGAACATATCCACCATTACAGTTATCAATTTGATCCAGCAGCTGAGGTAGAATTTCTAGCACAAGAGGAGGAGAAGGAGAGAGCGGTGGTGGTGGAGGAGATGGGAGAGGGCTAGGGGGAGTGGGTGGTGGTGAGAGCCCCCCTCCGACATGAATGGGCGAGTCTGTGCGGTCATCTGGTACGCCAGACGGTGCTAACTAGTCAGAATTGTCAGCCGCTAACGAGTCAAGGTCCGCTGAGCTGTCATCCGAGTCAAGGCTATTCTCACTTCTCACTCTGTTGTTGTTGTTGATCTCACGGACTGTGACATTGTTAACGGTACTGCTCTCCCTACTGCTGGTGATGGCAGAGCTGTTAATAGTGCACCCGCTGCTACTACTACTGGTGGATTGATGTATGGGGGCTGGGGGAGGAATGGTAAATTGAGTGAGAATGTGAACGCTCCCCTCCCTCCCCGTGAGCTGTGGGGTGCGAGTCGACTATGGGTAATGACAGCTCCGCTGTGCTGTCACTGCTGCTGTCCGTGTCTGTCTCACTGCCACTCTCAGCGCTGGTGGATAACAAGTCTATGCGCACTGGTGTAGAATCTGTAAAAAAGAAAACATATTATCTCTAGAAAGCAATGAAAGCATTTTTTTATAAATTTTGCAAGTATTTACCTACTTAAAATTTTCTTACATTAAGGACCTGCCCGAAACGCTGCGCGTACTAGTGGCTTTACAAGACTATAATTACCATTTTATGTATCCACACATTCCCAATGTACCTTCTTGTATATGCATAAATAAATAAATAAATATATATATATATATATATATATATATATATATATATATATATATATATATATATATATATATATATTGTCGGGGTGTGTGTTGTGTGGGTGAGCAACAGTAAACAAGATATCCTCTCAAGGTGGTTGCTCTGGCGATAACCGTTACTCACCGTAGTCCTGCGGGTCTTCACTCTATCCTCACGGTGCCACTGTACGCCCAGGAGAGTACCCCAGTCGATCCCCCAACCGGCCTCAGGTCGAAGAATGAGTGGACACAGATTGTTCCCTCAATTGTGTGCCCGCCCCGGCAAGGACTCTTACACTACTTACAAGGTCGCCAACTGGTGTTTTCCGGTGTCCAGTAACACAAACAAACAGGCTGTAACACAAACAGGCTGTTTAACACAAGGGGCACACGCACTAGGGGACACAGGTGGAAGCTGAGTGCCCAAATGAGCCACAGAGATATTAGAAAGAACTTTTTTAGTGTCAGAGTGGTTGACAAATGGAATGCATTAGGAAGCGATGTGGTGGAGGCTGACTCCATACACAGTTTCAAATGTAGATATGATAGAGCCCATTAGGCTCAGGAAACTGTACACCTGTTGATTGACGGTTGAGAGGCGGGACCAAAGAGCCAGAGCTCAACCCCCCGCAAGCACAACTAGGTGAGTACAACTAGGTGAGTACAAACAGTGGTGTTGCGTAATTGTGGCAAGAGCACGCTCAATTAATCTGATATCAGGCAAGTAATAATTCCTGTCACTCTGTCTTCTTTAACTATTTCGTCGTCACAAGGTTTATGGAGGGGACGATACAAACATCAAGGAATTTTGGTATTTTACTTAAACATTAGGATATTCATGAATCAAAAAACACACAAGAACAAGTACAACAGCCGCTCTCTTCTCAGCAGATAATTTGGAGCACACCGATATGGCAACACACTTCCACCCTCACGTCACCTGTCAAAACCAGCTGGTCCGCGCCCTACTACTCGTGAGAATGTTTATTGCTTGTTTTCCTGGTGTCGCGCGCCCCGATTCTTTAACTTCTCATGAATCACTATATTTACCATCGACAAGACATATCTATAATTTCAATAGGACGCAATAAACCACCACACTGGTCTCACGATCAATAACTCACTCTTACAGCACTTAAAGTGATATTTCACTGTACCAGCGATCTACACTGTACTTGATAATAATTACTATGAATATGCACTTAATCACGGTACTGTTCTTAGATTCGATAATTCCTCTCAAAGGCGATATCACAAGTAATCACTTCACACAAGTGAAATTATTCAATACACAGGCATATACATATACATAGATAAATCATATATATCAATAATAGTAATTATACAAAGACTGGGCACATAGCCTAACACCAATAACTGGTTCACTAGTATATATATATATAATCACATGAAATAAATTCTCGTCACAGCAAATTCTTTAGTAAATCCAGGTGCTTGCACACACCACATATATATATATATATATATATATATATATATATATATATATATATATAATATATATATATATATATTATATATATATATATATATATATATATATATATATATATATATATATATATATATATATATATATATATATATATATATATATATATATATATATATAAATGAATACTGTGAGCGCTCTGTATAGCCTCACTCCGCCACTGTGCCTACTGTGACATAGATCCAAGTGAGACTTGCTCACTACATGAAAGATACTCTGGCTAAATATATATAGCTAACTAAAGGGGAATTGGGAGGGTAACTGTAATCACCTACTTCACCTATCCTATGATGAGAGTTGAGTTGCAGCTCCTGGTCCAGGCTCTCGTCTCGTGTACCCTCCAGAAACACAAGCCAACGTCTCAGAATTATCGCGTCTCACCGCGTTCTGTCCACCGCAGGTCCGTGCTCCTCCTCCACGTCTTGTAGGGTTGGAGTCGGTCTCCTGGCCGTCAACTTCCCTCTCAATTACGGCTGCCAGCCTACGTCTCGGCGGTAGTCGTACGGATTCCCAATTAGTTTCTTGTCACTGCACTCCCAGTGGAATTGGCCCCGCCACTACGATGTCACTGTGAAGCTATCAGCCGTCCCAGACGATGCTGCTTAAACTCCACCTGCCCAGCACTCGATTCCAGAGCACTTGAAGCTCAATATACAGTACTGTCAATTCCCTCGTCGGTCCACACACATGAAATGAAGGAAGACTTCTTGGCGTACTTGCATACAACTGGTGACTCGTAAGGTTCCACGGGATTGTCGTGCTACTGTCAAATTGACAGGACCGTCGTTCACACATCCAACCTAGTCGACGAGTCGGTCAACCAGGTTTCCTCACGGTGGAATGGCCCTGCCGCTAAGCTGTCTCCTAAACGAGTGAACTGCCACAGACGTCACATACGTCACTGCCCGGTCCACTTCTTGCAACGCACCTGTCCCGGAGCACTTGTTGCTCAATATTCCGTCAATTCCTTCTCCGGTCCACACATGGAATGAAGGAAGACCTCTCAGAGTGCGTGCAGAACACAGGAGACGCTTATATCCACCGGAGCTCGGGTAATCCGTCTACTTGACAGGATTCCTTGGCGCACGTCTTGCCTCGATGCCGTGCCGTGTGAGACTGTGGCGCCAACCCGGCGCTACGGCTGGACCCCCCTGCCTTCGTGACGTCATATTTGCCAAGGGAGGTTTTCATTGGCTCCCAGTGCCACGTCGCTGACGGTGACCAATCTGGTGTCACTGACGTCACACAGTTTTGGCGGGAGAACAGAGGAGCCAGCGCCATATTGGCTTCCTAAAGGGCCTATACAACAGGCCAAAATACTCTTCTTGTATAAATTTCTTGGCACTGCGAGAACACTATTCTCTCCCACATATGTTAAACTGTGGCCCGCAACGTAGAGAACGCTCGGGTAAAGTGGACATGACTCTTACAGCAGGCGTGGGAGAAATAGAAGGGGGGGAACACCGTCACATACCCCTCCCCTTAAAATAAGAGTCATGTCTGGTTAGTGTAAGCGGGACAAGGCATCTGCAACTACGTGGTCCTTCCCACTGAAAAGCTTGACTTCCAGCCGCCAATGTGAGACACTCCTCATGTGTCTGTTGACCGTTCCCACGGTCATCCTTGGCGCCCACTGCTTCTCTAGCACGGACCGAGGACTCCATACCTCATGTCCGTTCACCAGCTGGAACGGTGAGAAGTCTAACGATCCTGCCACTACGTTACGAATGGCCATCAAAACAGGGTCCACTGTCTCTTCTCACTCATCTTCCTGCTCCACGCAGAACATTCTCAGAACTGTCTTCGAGATGGAGTGGAATCTTTCGATCGCCCCCATCGACTGCGATCGGTAGGGCGACGAACGAATCTGCATCACTCCCCAACTTGTCATTGTCTCTCCAAACCACTCAGACTGGAATATACTTCCACAGTCAGTCTGAGTTTCCCTGGGCCTCCTCACCCAAGAGAAAAAACGTTGTAGCTGTCCGACTACTTCTCTCGACGTCGAACGTCGCGTCGTGGTCACCCCCAGGTGGCCCACAGAGTCAACAGAGTGCGACAGATCCAATACTGTCGCTCTGCACTTGGCTGGTAACACTACCTGGTTTCTTGTACCTAGAGAGGCTTTTCCGGCCTCCATCCTTACAGGCCTCCACTGTTTCATTAATATGCCGTTCTGTCTGTAGAAAAGCTTGGCCTTCTCAGGACCAACACGTCCTCCTTTGGCCTTACGAATCAATTTGGGGAATTCTGACTGCTGCAACTCCTCGAAACGAGTGCGGCCCACCCCGAGAGAACTGGTGAGGGTCACCTGTACCTCACCATCCGGGCTGCCTTCGCCCTCCACTCGCTCTCCGGGTTCCCTGAGGAGGTGATCGATTTCCAGGCCGTCGGACGTCTCCTCGTCGGCCTTATCAGATCCACACCCTCCTTGTCCATCGCACTGCCTCGGCACTACAGCACAGGCAGGGAACGCCTCCATGGCGATTCCCTTCTCGTCCCCACAGGCGTCCAACACTTCGCCTTTCTTTTTGCAGTGCTCCAAGCACTCCTCGCCTTTCACGAGGTTCGGGAGGACGTCCTCCACATGCGTCATTTCCCAAGATGACTTGTGCCTCCATCTTGGGCATCGATGCACAGACCCCCACTACTAGGGTTTGGCATCCATAATCTGAATTCAGGGTCACCCGGTGTAGGGGCATCCGCACTGGGCCTCCCACAGTGGTCACACTTGCCACTCCCACACTGGTACTCCCATGACCTTCGGGGAACAGGGTTTCGCTCACCAGGGTAAATTCCGCCCCAGTGTCTCTTAGCATCTTCACCGGGATGGGGTCTGCGTCCCCCATCCTTACAGTTCCCTCACGCACGAATGGATTAGCTCTTTTCTCATTAAGTACGGGTCCATCCCGCACTCCTTCGGCTATCCGGTCCTCTACTCGCACAAAAGCAACGTATCCCCGCTGCTTAGGGCGTCTGCATTCACGCGCGACGTGTCCAAGTATTCCGCAGTTGTAGCAGCGGATCCTTCTTCTTCCACGGACTTCCCTTGCGCCTTTCAACGACTCCTTCTCAGCATCTCCTGTTGTAACAATAACAAGATCTCTTGAACTCTTAGTTGGGGACTTCTTTGACGGTTCCACAGCACTCTTCGGTCCTCTGCCGTCTCCACTCGAGAGGTAGGACTTGGGAGAACTCGTTCCCGTCCTCCACCCGTCCGTTCTTCTATAATTTCTACCATATTCGGAGAAAGCAGGCGGTCGGTGCTGTCCCTCTCGACGTGGTCGCAAGGCTTCTTCCAGCATGTCAGCTCGATCGGCCGCGGCTCTCAGGTCCTTAATGTCCGCCTCCTTTACTCTCACCCTGATCTCAGGAGAGAGCACGGACATGAACTTTTCCATGACCATTAGCCTCTTGACCTCTTCAGCCGACCTTGCTCCTTCCGACTCCAGCCATCTCAGGAATTTCCTTTCCATGTCCCTCGCCGTCTCCGCATACGATTTTCCTGGCGATCGAGTACATTCCCTGAACCTCTTCCTGTAGCATTCCGGCGTTAGCTTGAACGAATGGAGCACAGCCCTCTTTACAGCATCGTAGTTGGTACACTCTTGGAGGTCGAGCATATTGTAGGCTTCACGAGCTTCACCAGTGAGCCTTCCCTGAACCAGCTCCGCCCACTCTGCACTCGGCCACTTCTTCAAGGTAGCGACCCTCTCAAAAGTGGTCGAAGAAGCCCTCAGCCTCATTAGGCACGAAGGCTGGCAAATCTCTCTCTCACTCGGCGGTCTTCTTGCTGTGATGAGGCAGGTGGAGCTAGCCCTAGCTCAGCTCGCCTCAGCTCAACCTCCTTGTTAGCCTCGACCTCTTGCAGCTTCAGCCTAGCTTCTAGTTCCTCTCGTTTCAGCTGAGCTTCTCGTTCTTCCCTACGCAGCTGTGCCTCTCGTTCTGCTTCCTCACGCTTCAGCTGTGCCTCTCGTTCTTCTCGTTGCAGCTGTGCCTCTCGTTCTTCCCGTTGCAGCTGTGCCTCTCGTTCTTCCCTGCACACAGCTGTGCTTCTCTTTCTGCTTCCTCACGCTTCAGCTGTGCTTCTCTTTCCTCTCGTTGCAGCTGTGCCTCTCGTTCTTCCCTGTGCAGCTGTGCTTCTTGTTCACGCTGTTCCTTGTGCAGCTGTGCCTCTTCGCGCTTCAGTTGTGCTTCCAGCTGCAGCTTCATTATCTCCAGCTTAACGCTGCGCCTGCTGCCGCTGGATCCCCTACTGCTGCCACCGACGCTCAAGTTCTCTCCCACACTGGCAGGTGTCTGTGGCCGTTCCTCTCCAAAGGCTTCATCTCGTGCCCTGAGCTGTGCCATGATCTCGAGTCTTCTCTCTCCCACTTTGGAAGCTCTCAACTTTATCCCAAAGTGGTCGGCGATCGATTGCAGCTGTGCCCTGGTGCATTCCTCCAGCACTTGCTCGTCTCTTGTGTCAATGAAACTCGTTACCTTATCATCCTCCATCTTGTGACTATGAGTGATAACCTGTGCCTGATACCTAATACCACAAACATGTACCACAATTGCAACCTTTATCTTGATCGTAATCCTGGCAAGGTCGCCAATGTCGGGGTGTGTGTTGTGGGTGAGCAGCAACGTAAACTAGATATCCTCTCAGGTGGTTGCTGTGGCGATAACTGTTACTCACCGTAGTCCTGCGGGTCTTCACTCTATCCTCACGGCGCCACTGTACGCCCAGGAGAGTACCCCAGTCGATCCCCAACTGGCCTCAGGTCGAAGAATGAGTGAAGACACAGATTGTTCCCTCATTGTGTGCCCGCCCCGGCAAGGATTCTTACACTACTTACAAGGTCGCCAACTGGTGTTTTCCGGTGTCCAGTAACACTACAGTAGTGTTGCGTAATTGTGGTAATTGTGGCAAGAGCACTCCATTAATCTGATATCAGGCAAGTAATA
>WNGS01106946.1:0-10042 GCA_020271785.1 Procambarus virginalis | reverse complement strand
GGGGTTGTTCTCCTTTTGAGTTAGTCTTTGGCCATAAAGTTCGTGGACCCTTGCAAATGTTACAGGAGAATCTGTTAGGGAACGTAACGTTAACCGAAGGTTCGGCTTTCTTTGCGCAACACCACCAGAGACTCAAGGACTGCAAGGCTGCGGCACTAAAGTATCTTGGGAAGGCCCAAGAGAATATGAAAGAACGGAACGATGCCAAGGCTAAGTTGCGGGTATTTCAGCCCGGTGACCCTGTCCTGGTACTAAAGCCTCGACTGGGGAGCACTATGTCCCACAAGTACGAGGGTCCCTACATTGTGACAGAGAAGACTGGGGACCTCACGTACAAAGTAAGACACTCTGATAAGCGTAAACAGGTAATGCTCGTACACGTGAATTGGCTGAAGAAGTTCCAGGGCCCCAGGCCCATTGCACTAACCAATGTTTCCATTTCCAATGAGGGAGGGGATGATTGTTCTGGGGACCCAACTAATCTCATTCTCAATAATTCTAGTTCTGTGAATGCTGTGGAGGAGGGACTGTCCCATTTGCAGATGTCCCAACGTGACGAGGTGCAGTCGTTGCTTGACGAATTCTCCAGTCTGTTCGGGGAGGTCCCGACCCAGACTGATGCCATTTACCATGATGTCGAGTTGACGGACTACACCCCCATTCGCCTTCAACCCTATCGGATGAGTCCGGAAAAGAAGGCCATCGTCCGTAAGGAGGTCGACTTCTTGCTCCAGCACGGCCTCATCAGGCCGAGCCAGGGCTCTTGGTGCTCGCCCTGCCTTTTGGTCCCCAAACCAGATGGCTCCTGGCGATTATGCACCGATTATCGGCAGCTCAACAAGGTGACCATAGTGGACGCCTATCCGTTGCCACGTCTCGAGGACTGTATCGACGAAATCGGGAACGCCACGTACGTATCGAAATTCGATCTATCGAGAGGGTACTATCAAATCCCTCTCACTGAACGTGCTAAACAACTAACGGCGTTTGTGACCCCCGAGGGTGTGTTTGAGTATCAAGTGTTACCATTCGGCTTGCGTAATGCCCCTGCCACGTTCCAGAGGCTAATGAACTCTTTGCTCGCTAATGTGCCAAATTGTCGGGCGTATTTAGATGATATTGTGCTCTTTGATATTAATTGGGCTGACCACATAGCTAGGTTACGCCAGTTGTTCACAGTGTTGAAACATGCAAATCTAACTTTAAATGCTAAAAAGTGTCATTTTGGCCAAGGCACAGTGACGTACCTCGGTTATGAAGTGGGCCAAGGAAAAGTGTTACCTCGACAAGACAAAATTAGTGCTATTCTGGACTATCCAGTGCTCAGGTCTAAAAAGGACATTCAACGATTTATCGGTATGTGTGCGTACTACCGACGCTTTTGTCAGAACTTTTCCAGTGTGGCCACTCCTCTCACAGATTTGTTGCGGAAGGCCGTTAAATTAAGTGGTCATCGGACTGTGCAGAGGCATTTAAAAACTTGAAATTGATCTTAGCTTCCGCCCCAGTGCTTGCTAGTCCAAGGTTCGACCGTCCGTTTAAAATTCAAGTTGACGCGTCTGACTCGGGTGCTGGTGCAGTGTTGTTGCAAACTGGGGATGATAAAGTGGAACACCCAGTATATTATTACTCTGTGAAATTTGACAAGGCGCAGCGCAATTATTCGGTGATAGAGAAAGAGGCGTTGGCGCTTGTGCTAACTTGCAAAAAGTTCGAAGTGTACCTCACAGGTAATATAGTGGAAGTGTACACGGACCATAACCCATTAGTTTTCATGAATCAGATGAAGCAGAAAAATAAGCGCATCCTCAGGTGGGCATTGTACCTACAGGACTTTAATCTATCTATTATCCACCTACCGGGCCGGCTCAACGTGATAGCCGACGCTCTGTCCCGCTTGCCTGAGTAACATTCATCTGAGCCGCAGGAAGCCATACCAAATGTCATGCTTTAGTTATTTTTTTTTTAGGTTCTCCTGTGACATTAAATATCCCGTGTCCAATTTATTTACTTCCTTTTTTTTTTTTTTTTTTTGTTTGGTGTATGTTTTTCTTTCAGAGAATTCCCTTGTAATTTTTTTTTGACAGAGAAATTGTTGTTTGGTTGATTTTCTATTATGTCATGGATGTCCATTTTATTCTGTATACTCTTACAAAAAAATATGACTACTATTCTAGTAGTCACATTTTTTTTTCTCTGAAGGGGGGAGGAGTGTTACGACTCTGGGTTCTTTAGATGGAAACCAGAGGTCAAAATTGACTTATTAACGACAATATGGCAGGGCACGCATAGAGAGATGTAGCTGTTTGTAATCATCCCTGCCAGAAGTACGATTATTTGTGTGGCTCACAAAGCATTTAGGCTCTTAAACTTGTTGTGGATTAAGTAACATTGTTATAAGTTTAACTACCCGTAGAGTGAGGAAAGTAGCAATATGAGGCATAAGGGGAAGATGTTTTAATGTGTGTAGCTGTATGATCAATTGGGCTCTTCCCGGCACCACACACGCATGCGGCAGGGCTCGAGACTGAGAGGGTCTTCTCTGCTGACTGCCGTGCTGTTCGGACGCGCTCTCCTCCTTCCTCTTAATTCTTTATTTCTGTGACTTAGTTGGTTAAGTACTCCATTACTCAGTTTGTATATGTCTGGCATACCTATCGTTATATGTGTAGAGTAGTATACCTGGGGTGTAGTAAGTATATTTAAGTTTTGTCTTACCTGTTATGCTAACAGGGGTCCCAGTGTACCACGTGGTCCCCTACCCTAGGCTGACTCTAGTGTGTTATAGTAGAGCTTTACCCTAGCTTGCTTTCAGTGTAAAACCTTGTATCCTGTCTAGGCGGACCAAGGCTTTTAACGTAAGATTGTGTGGTAAAGTTAGTATTAAATTGTTATTGGTGTGATTGTGTATGGGGGGTGTTAAGGGGTTAATAAATAAGTAAGTTTGAACAGAGTATCCCTTATTCCTGTGTGGGAGTACAATGATCATTTCCTAGACTAACCGGGTTTAGTAGCAAGCATTTATTACTGTGGATATATTTTTGGGGGCCGGGCCTTTTGATTCTCCATATCTTGATACCTCTATTCTACTTACCCTTACCCTTAATAGTACCAGTTTCCCCATAGTCAACCCGCACATTTTTTTATAACAATTACTATTACTTCCCAATCCCAGTTTAGAGCTACGATTATCTTGGTATAACAAAATAAAATGAATACATGTTTCATGTCAGTCATTACAACATTTGGAGAAGTCTTAAAGTTTAAACCTGACACTTGGTTTTATAGATTGATTTAATTGTCTGATTGTTTCTTTTCTGTGAATTTCTCAGTCATTATCTGGAGAATAATGTCAATATTTTGTACAATCAAGAAACGATGAAATATTAAGTCTGAAATTCTTTTCCATAAAACTCATTTTGCCAAACTGTCTTCCTTTTCTTTGTTACCAGAACCTGTTGTACCAGCCCAACCACCAAATTCTTGCCCCAACTGCATAGATTGCAAGTTTAAAATTTCAAGCTCCAGCAATCTCTGCATCTTCATCACTATAATGGGTAAATAAACTTTAAAATTTACCCTTTCATTTCCATTACAGGATTTTCCTGAATCGCAATACATTTTGGAATTTTGTTGCATTAAATGTTAATTTTTACATCACTATTTTAGCAAGTTGCCACACCACTCAATGCACTGTATTTTAAACTACAGGAAGGTATGACCTCTATACTCCAATCTATACATGCCACTGTGGATATGAGCATCAACAACTAGGCAAAACCATGCACAAGTCTGGTTTCTATTCATCATTAGGAAAGAGTAGCACATTCTACAGCACCAGTCTGCTTGAATCATGGCACCATATAAAAAGAAATTGTCCCGGAACATCATTTCGGGCATTAGTCACTGCACTGGAATCCTTTGGTGCTTCTCGTGGGCGTGTATGTTTTGATACCATTATTCTTAATATTTTCAGTTTTATATTTCAATACAAAAATTATCAAAATTTTGTAGTAATGTATTTTCATTTAGTAATAATTAGTTTTTAATTTTGTTCAAATACAAAATGGAATGCTTTTTTTGTTTATTTATCTTATGTCATATTATGCATTTTAAATGTCACCATCTTAATAATTCTATATCCTAGAATGGACCCATTAAATTTCTAACTTCGAAGAGAGTGTTCTTCGAATGACGATTCCAGCAATATGAGCTAAGGAAAATTAGAGGAGAAGCTGACAATGAGTGTCCTGCTTGTGATACAACTCCTTTAGCAGTACATATTGATGGCAACAAGAAGCTGTATCGCTACAACAAAGTTGGGAGGTAATAAAATGTGCTTTACAGATACTTAATGTATAGTATTCTTTTGTCATCCACACACACTATATTATAATGAATTATATTATCTTCAAAATTAATGTTCTTGTAAATAAAGTATGCACATATAAATATACATTGTCATATGACTTATATTTTTTAACCGAGTATGTCTTTATAGTTTGCCTTTCAATTGCATCCATATCATCATTTTATATATCTAACACCATGTAAATTTTTTGTTTTATGTAAAATTTAGCAGTGCATCAGAATTCTTCATATAAAACATTTTTGATACCCCATTACCCGTTGTTTAATATTATAGTGGTTACACACAATGAATAATTATTTCTGAATTATCATTGCAGAGGTATCAGAAACCCCTATTATTCTGATAGTATCTTCAGCAAAGATGAAGATGTTCAAGCTCATGTTGGCACTATTCAGAGCTTGAAAACTAAGGTGAGTTTTATTATATATATTGAGAAACCTTCAATTTTAACTAATAACTGTTTGGTGACTGTAACATCTGGTGGCCATTTTTGTATTTTTCATTATAGTTTATATATATTAAATAAGGAAATATAGCCCATAGAAATTCTTATGTGCAACAACAATGCCTTTCGCGCAAAATAATCTCTACCTTCTACCCGTCCTACATAATTATAATCATGCTCACCAACTGGATATTTAGTTACTATAAATATTTTTGTTTAACAGAGTAAGCACATGTGTGGAGCGTCTGCATGGAAAGCTGCTCAAAATAAGCCTCTTTCATTCCAAAGTTTGGATGAAACAGGAATCAGCATGGCCTCCTGTCGACATGGTATTATCCTCCACACCTTGAATATGTATCAAGGAGAGTTGTACAGTTATGCCCACTATTTGCAAATTATGTATTTCAAATATGTAAAGTTTATTTGTCAAGACATAATTTGCAAATATTGGCCATGGGCCTTAACTGTGGCTCAGAAACAATCACATTTTCACATTGGTCAAGCAAAGCCATTTTTAGGAGTCCTACATGCAAAAGGACATGCTTGGTATTGTCAGGTAAATAAAAATATAACATTACATTTATGTATACTAATGTATACATTTATGTATACTAATTACATTAAATTTAATAAGTACAGTTTGTGTAAAAAATTTTAAGATTTCTGATTGTTTAAGATTAATGATATACGTATCATTTAATATAGTAGGTGGCTTTTAACTTTTGTAGAGTAATTTGAATTTTTTTACTGTATACTTTTATGTTAAAGGTATTGTATGGAGGGCGGTGGCAAGAAGGAAGTGGCCTGACTTTAGGGGAAGAGGCAGAGCAAGTGTTTGCATACCTCTCACCATACAACTCTACAACTAAAAACATGCTGAAAGCTGGTACAGTATTTGTTCATCTGATCAAGTTTTAGATTTTTTTACTTGCCCTGTAATCAGTATAATGAGATTTGTATTCAATAAGTATCAACTCCCTCAAAGAATCAATAAAAGAATGAAAACATATTTGTCAAACTTGAGTTGGTCTTGGTGAGTAAAGGTATGTTATGAAACTGTTATTAATCTATGCTCTTCAAGAAGTTCATTAATTGCTATAAATATTTTTCTCAGAAAGAACAGAAGAACTCACAGAGGGTGCAGTCTTTTGGAACCATCGGAAAATTGATGGACTGGCTCGTGCATTAGTTACTCGACTCAGAAAGGTACTAAAAATAATATATATTTATTTTATTTATTTTGAAACTTATTATAATGCATTTATATGTGAAAGGTATTATAATGCATTTATAGGTTAGTTATGTGTTCAGATCATGTACTACATATATTTTCCATTATAAATTAGCGACCATTTCCTTGAATTAACTGCTTGAACTTTTTCATTATAACAATAAGGTTAATTTGAATAAAGTATATAGTATTTAATTTAATTAACCTAAATGTATGATTCCAAGTAATATCAAATGTGTACACAGATAAATCACAGTATCGTGATATATCACGGGAACTGTGATGAGGGTTTGAACCCCATGCACTGAGTGTTCTCAGATGCATGCTCTAGTCCACTGCGCCACAACATGGTCAAATGAATTGCAACTTGGAGTACTACTGCACCCACAAGGATCCCAAGGCTTCCACTAAAGCCAAACCAGGTTTCACACAATTCCCCCATGAACTTGGTCTCTGTCATTCAGTAGTTCTGCCTTTGATGCCCCCATTTCAATGTCTTTCTCCGTGTATTGATATATCACAATAATATGAATTCTATGTGTATTGAAAGGGCCATCAGAGGTAGAGCTACTGGAGGACATAGACCAAGTGCACAGGAAACTGCATGCACAACCGCCCATGGAATGGGTATGGGGGGTGCTTAATAAACAAAAATTGAATTGTGGGTGCATTAGTACCCTAGGTTGCAATTCTTTTGACCATGTTGTGGCGCATTCGACTACAGCAAGCATCTGGGAATGCCAAGCCCATAGGTTCGAACCACTCATCACGGTTAATGTGATTTGTTCATTAAATTTATTATATTTTCAAATAGGCCAGAGAGATGGAAATTGAGATTCTGAGTCCTACCTGGAGCTTTGTGACAGTGAAGATGATGATGATAAGATTTACTACTAAACTGATGATATAAAAGTTAAGTATAATAAATTTTACCTAATTTCCCTTACTAATTTCTCTTACTTAATTTCTCTAATTTTATTGTCCTAGCCCTAAGATTTTAACCGAACATACTAAAGAGTTGTTATGTGGAATTTTCCTTTCATATCTAAGCAAGGTAAGCTAACAGCCTAAATGTGTGTTGCAATTCAGTTCTTCATAAACATTTATCCAGCAGAATTTTATACTTGAGTAAAGTCTTGCTATTTACGACTTTCACAGGTATACAATTCCATGGTTTTCATATACTGTACTGGTGTGTTTTACATTTGAACTTTTAACGAAAACTTTCATTATTTATTTATTCTAATTTCTTTAGTATTCAGGCTCAGGCAAATTTGTAAATGTCTTAAACCCCATTAAATAGTTTATATATTACAGGATCCTAACAAGTACACTATTGAAGAGAAGCACCTATCACCCAAAAATAAGAGTGGCCTCCATTGCCTTGCCTGCACTTTGTTTTCCCTTAACCATATCACTCATTCTTACAGGTGTGAGACAGAGAGGTACAAGATCATCCAAGAGGGAACAACACCTGAAGCACCCAATATTTGGGTGCTTTAATTAATAAAAATGCCCTTCATGGCTTCACTCATTCTGGCTGGTTTAATTAAAAAACCTAACCTAAACCTAAGTCATTAACCATTAATCTAAATGGTAAATAAAATCAGGTATTATCCATCAATGGATATAGTCTCCACATTATTTGTAAGTGACTTTTATCATCCTTAAATGCTCTCAACTCTTTAAGACATAACTGTAACATGCTCGTGTCCGAAACTAGACACAAATACAACAAAATTATTAAGGATGGTAACAGAGTCCATTTCATGTGGTCTCCATCTCATGTTGGCCTCCGAATGCATGATAGATATGATAAGTTAGCCAAAGAATCTGTCTTTAAACGAGACGTCGAGTGTAACAGGTATATAGTTATTAAATGAAGTTTAGTGATGTAATAGACATAATTCGGAGTTGGTAAGGACGCCGCCCGCCAGCGTAAACACAACACACCCGAATGCCCGCAAACACGATACAACGCACAAAACACAACACTTCTGTCAGTTTTGGATAAACTCCTTTTATATTTATTATGTGATAGTTATACTTGTATAAAATGATAACTATTATAGGTAAGCGCCTAATATTTAATATTATTCAATAAAAAAGAAGTCAGAAGCCACAAGCCTGTCTGCACATGTCTTTTGTGTAAAAGTATTTTGGGCGCTCATGTACTTGTGCGCTAGCTGGCGTTCACAGCTGTTCTTGCCTACAAGCATTAGAATTAAACAAACGAATTTATTTTTTCATTTATATACAAGAAGAGAAGGCTACCCTTGAGTCTGTAATATTCATCTGATCACTGGTCTCCCATTTGGTCCTCATTGCTTTATCTTACTATTATTGAATGTCAATAACCGTATTATGCAATTTCAATATAAATAAATAATAAATAAATATGTTTATTCAGGAAAGGTACATACATAGAGAGATTTTACATAAGTTGATCGATTTATAGATAGAGCTAGTACATACAATGCCTAAAGCCACTATTACGCAATGCGTTTCGGGCAAGAAAACATTAATATCTAAAACTTAATGCTAATTGAACAAAAAGAATAAAATGTTTTGAGAACAGATACAAATAAAGGTACAAAAAAAAGGGGGGAACATGACTGAAAAGCAGCACAAATACAATATGTAGACAAACAGCGTTGAATAAGAAAAAAAAAATAAGACATGGGTTGACAATAGAGGGGTAAGGTAGGTTACAGGGAGTTTATCAGGTAGTGTTTAGTTTTAATCTTAAACTGGTTGAGAGAGGTACAGTCTTTAACATGGTTGGGAAGGTCATTCCACATTCTGGGTCCCTTGATTTGTAGAGCATTTCTAGTTTGGTTAAGTCGTACTCTTGGAATATCAAAACTGTATTTATTTCTGGTGTGGTGCTCATGGGTTCTGTTACAGCTTTCAATGAAGCTTTTGAGGTCAGGATTGGCATTACAGTTCAGCGTTTTATATATGTATAATACACATGAGAGAATGTGCAGTGACTTAATATCTAACATTGAGAGATTTGAGTAGGGGTACCGAGTGATGTCTGGGGCCAGAGTTGGATATTGTCCTAATAGCAGCTTTGTGTTGAGTAATTAGAGGACGTAAATGATTTTGGGTAGTAGAACCCCAAGCACAAATACCATAGTTGAGATATGGATAGATGAGGGAGTAATAGAGAGTCACCAGGGCAGGGCGGGGTACATAATATCTGATCTTAGAAAGAATGCCAACAGTTTTTGAAACTTTTTTTGATATATTTAGAATGTGTCCCTGGAAATTAAGCTTGTGATCAATGAGAACGCCAAGGAATTTGCCATCTAATTTGTTACAAATTTGGGTATTGTTAATCTTGAGATTTATTTGGTTAGAGGATTTATTGCCAAACAGAATATAGAAAGTTTTGTCAATGTTAAGGGTGAGTTTGTTGGCAGTTAGCCAAAGATGGACTTTATTAAGCTCGGTATTTACTGTGGCATTTAGAGCAAGGGGGTCAGGACTGGAGTAAATGAAGGTTGTGTCGTCAGCAAATAGAATTGGTCTAAGGTGTTGGGAGGCATTTGGAAGGTCATTAATGTAGATGAGAAAGAGGAGAGGGCCAAGTATACTGCCCTGAGGAACACCAATGTTGATGGGTAGGGTAGGAGAAATTGAATTGTTCACAGAAACATACTGGAGTCTATCAGTAAGGTAAGATTTGAGGTATTGCAGGGAGAGTCCTCTGACTCCATAATGATGTAATTTAAGAAGAAGGTTTGGTGGTTCACAGTGTCAAAAGCCTTACGCAGGTCCACAAATAACCCAACAGGGAACTCATTTTTATCAAGAGCTGCATGAATTAAGTTAATCATACTAATCAGTGCATCGTTAGTGCTTTTTTTAGTCTGAAGCCATATTGACAAGATAATCTTCATTGTCTTTCTTTATTATGCACCCCATACCCATCCCGTGGGCGTGGTGTAAAGGATAAGAGGCACATAATCGGTTCAGGAACTGAACC
>WNGS01106945.1:16227-36461 GCA_020271785.1 Procambarus virginalis | reverse complement strand
GGTGTTATAACTGGTTAGGAGGTGTTAAAACTTGTGCAAACGTTGTACCAACGTCGTAGTTTCGGTGTGTGTATATATAATTATATATATATAGAGCCCCCCCACAGCACCGCCAACCTCGGCAGGAGACGTTGGATCAACGAACTCTTCCACCTCCACCCAAGGCACTGAGACGGGCTGCCGGTCATCTGAGCTATCACCCCCATAATCCTGTAACACAGCAGAACACTCCGATGGACGTGCCTTCAAGGCCCAGCCCCTGAGAACCACACCTCCACGGCCGGGGGCACCGGACCGCACACCGCAGGAGACTCCACGCCGCTAACATCCAAAGGGACAGGAGACGCCACATGTAGGGACGGAGCAGGCACGGCCGGCCGAGACGGAACGGGCTGGAGCGACAAGGGCAGGGACGTCGGAGGCAGGGAAGCCGGTGGCAGGGGCGGGGCGGCCTCAACCCCCACGTCAACATCCACACCACCATCCAACACCGAGGGCAGAAACCAGCAGGGAATCAACACCCGGACCATCACGGCGAGACAGGTCCGGGGCCGACAGCGGGGGAAAATCCTCCTCCTGGAAGAAGTTAACAGGGGTGACCCGGCGCCCTTCACACCCCGCGGCCAGGTGACCCGGTAGGCCGCAGTGGAAACAAGTCCGAGGTTGTCCTGCGTGAAAAACACGAATCGGGAACCTCAACAGCATGATGGAGGACGGCACAGAATCCCGGAGGCGCATGGTGAGAGTGCAGGTCCCACACGGGACCCCCTTCCATCTCCCGGTAGGGACAGCATTCATCCTCACAAGTAGAATCTGCCCAAACTGGGCAAAGTACCGACGTAGGAGATCCTCAGGGAACTCAAAAGGCATCCCATGAACTGCCGCATACGTCGTGGCTCCACAACGGTCGGAGAGGGTTACCGACCCACCATCTCCAGGAAGATCGAATGAGCGCCCATCATAGCGCGTGACGAGACCTTGATAAATCGCCGGAGAGTTGAACTTGACTATCGCCCGCCGGCCGGCAAGCAACTGCACACCACATACAGACTCCACTGGACACATAACATATCAATCATTACCACCTCCACAGCGTGGTACGAAGCAATCCCAGAAAACTCCAGGCCAATGGAGGCCTGCCTGGAACAGGGGGCACAGGCCCCCCTATGATTGCAGACCGTCACGGCCCCATGGACCCCTCAGCAAAAACACGGGACACAAGCCACTTCAGCAGCGATACCCAGGTCCTCACTCCTCGCCGGGTCAACAACAACTCTCAGATAAGTAGTAGTGTATTTGTTGTTCAGTAGGAAGTGATAATATTATTTGTGGAGACACATATGTTTAAAAGCCATTTCGTATTATATATTAATCGTTATTATTACTCATTTAAAGAATCAGTGATATTAAAATATGTGTTATTATATACATGCTTTTTCACTTATCCTTTTATTGTTTAATTAAATCAAGTTGTACCAACTAGTAGCAAACTGGTGTATTAACCTATGTGCAGTGACATTACCCCTAGATCGATGTATATGCCATTTGCTAATAATGCACGAGCTTTAATAAACTATGACTGGTAACACACACGTCTTGCTACGTACTAGTAGTATATGAAGCACACGTCGTCCCCCCATACTAGATGGAGCACTCGTTGTGTCCCATACTATTAGTATATGAAGCATATAGTGTTCCCAGTACTAGAACAAGTACCATAATGAAGCACACGTTGTGACTTGTGCTAGATGAAGTACACGTTGTGACCTATGCTAGATGAAGCACACATCGTGCCCAGTACTAGATGAAGCACACGTTGTGACCTGTGCTAGATGAAGCACACATCGTGCCCAGTACTAGATGAAGCACACGTCATGCCCCGTATTAGATGACGCAGTTGTCGTTCACCATACTAGTAGTATAGGAATCATACGTCATGCCCCATACTAGATGGAGCACACGACGTGCACCGTACTAGTAGTATATAAAGCAAACGTCGTTCCACGTACTAGATGAAACACACGTCATGCTCAATACTAGACGATGCACAAGCTCCAAACTAGTAGTATATGAAACACGTTGTGCTACACAGCAGATGACCCACACGTCATTCTCTGTATTAGAAGAAGCATACGTCGTGCCCCGTAATAGATGAAGCACACGTCGTTCCCTGTACTACATGAAGAACACGTCGTGCACCGTACTAGTAGTATATGAACGCACGTCGTGCCCCGTTTTACATGAAGCACACGCCGTTCCCACGTTTTATATGAAGCACACGTTGTACCCCGTACTAGATGCAGCACACGTCGTGTTCCGAACCAGTAGTATATGAAGCACACGTCGTGCTCCGTACTAGATGAAGCACACATCATGCTCTATACTAAATGAAGCACACGTCGTGCCCCGTACTAGATAAAGCACACATCGTGCCACATACTAGATGAAGGGCACGTCGTGCCTCTAACTAGATGAAGCACACGTCATGCCTCATACTAGATGAAGCACACTTCGTGCCCCGTACTAGATAAAGCATACGTCGTGCCCCATACTAGATGAAGCACACGTCGTGCTCCATACTAGATGAAGCATACGTAGTGCTCCTTACTAGTACTTTATGAAGTACACGTCGTGCCCCGTACTAGATGAAGCACACGTCGTGCCCCATACTAGATGAAGCATACGTAGTGCTCATTACTAGTACTTTATGAAGTACACGTCGTGCCCCGAACTAGATGAAACACGCGACACACCTCTTATATACACTTCCCGACGCCACACATTTTCCAGTTCCAATCTCCAACATCTCCACATAACCAGGGCACTATCTGGTTAGGGCCCTGGGCCTTTCTTGTCCAATGTACCCTAACCACAATGACGGCGGGAGTAACTCGGTAAACATCGCCTTTTCCTCAATATTACAAATATAATGTGGCTGAGAAGATGATGTCCGGCCCCACTTGACACCTGTGTTGTGCCGGAATGTCAGTGGCTCCGGCCCCACTTGACACCTGTGTTGTGCCGGAATGTCAGTGGCTCCGGCCCCACTTGACACCTGTGTTGTGTTGGAATGTCAGTGGCTCCGGCCCCACTTGACACCTGTGTTGTGCCGGAATGTCAGTGGCTCCGGCCCCACTTGACACCTGTGTTGTGCCGGAATGTCAGTGGCTCCGGCCCCACTTGACACCTGTGTTGTGTTGGAATGTCAGTGGCTCCGGCCCCACTTGACACGTGTGTTGTGCCGGAATGTCAGTGGCTCCGGCCCCACTTGACACCTGTGTTGTGTTGGAATGTCAGTGGCTCCGGCCCCACTTGACACCTGTGTTGTGCCGGAATGTCAGTGGCTCCAGCCCCACTTGACACCTGTGTTGTGCCGGAATGTCAGTGGCTCCAGCCCCACTTGACACCTGTGTTGTGCCGGAATGTTAGGGGCTCCGACCCCACTTGACGCTAATGCATATGTTGTTCTTTTAAATCTTTAGGAATAGTGATCTTTGATAGTATATATCACACGTTATTAGCTGGAACATTTAGCCTCAAGAAGCAATCATATAATGGTCGTAGTATAGTGTTTCTCTATGTTGCAATGTCCAGCTGCAATGAAAAACCTAACAGAAGACAGGAAAGATAAAGTGCGACAGACTGGTCTGTGTTACGTGACCCAGCTGGTGTGACAGTGGTCTGTGTCACGTGACCCAGCTGGTGTGACAATGGTCTGTGTCACGTGACCCAGCTGGTGTGACAGTGGTCTGTGTAATGTGACCCAGCTGGTGTCACAATGGTCTGTGTCACGTGACCCAGCTGGTGTGACAATGGTCTGTGTCACGTGACCCAGCTGGTGTGACAATGGTCTGTGTCACGTGACCCAGCTGGTGTGACAATGGTCTGTGTCACGTGACCCAGCTGGTGTGACAATGGTCTGTGTCACGTGACCCAGCTGGTGTGACAATGGTCTGTGTCACGTGACCCAGCTGGTGTGACAGTGGTCTGTGTCACGTGACCCAGCAGGTGTGGTCTGTGTCACGTGACCCAGCAGGTGTGGTCTGTGTCACGTGACCCAGCAGGTGTGGTCTGTGTTACGTGACCCAGCAGGTGTGGTCTGTGTCACGTGACCCAGCTGGTGTGGGACATGGGTGGAGCAGCACCGAGGCCCCGGGGAGCCACCGCCTCTTACACACGCTGCGCAATATGCATTTAAAGTGTTTCTTTGTAGAAGGAATAACGAGGATCCTGACGTAGCGTGGTTAAGGGAGGGACTAACTTGGTAACGGTGATGGCAGACATCATTGCAGGTTTCACTTCCCTAGGTACCATTTTTGTTTGTGACAAACTTACCTCCTGTGACATCTTGTTAGTGTGGAAGAGCCGGTGCTTGACGGTGAGCTTTTGTTCTGTTATGTCCTCCGTCATAGACAAATAACATTGAAATTTAGTTCTTCAGAATTTAAACATTATCACTGATGAATGTGAGCTTCCGCTCATTATAAAGGACCGTGCCAGCATGGTAAATTTATAATATTTAAACATTGAAGAAAACCCAGAGCGTTAATTATGATGTGGAAAGAATTAAGTTAAACTATGTACCGTTGATGGAAAGGAAACTATTGGTCGAATCAGGTGCCACTTGGTTAATGACGAAATGGTAATATTTTCTTGTACTAAAGCATGGATAGAATGAAAGCTGTGCATATTGTGGTGGACGGTGGGCCCGAGGACGTCCCTCTCATCCACTCGACAATTCACAGAATTAAGAAAGACGAATATGATAGACTCATTGTACAGGGACGATTACAGGGAAGAGGCACATGGCAGGCTAGGAGTTGAACTCTCATTACAGGATTCGAGACCATGTTGTAAGGTCATGTCTCACACACACAGTACATGACCAGGACTGTGGTGATGCTGACAGGTCATGTCTCACACACACAGTACATGATCAGGGCTGTGGTGATGCTGACAGGTCATGTCTCACACACACAGTACATGATCAGGGCTGTGGTGATGCTGACAGGCCATGTATCACACAGTACATGACCAGGACTGTGGTGATGCTGACAGGTCATGTCTCACACACACACACAGTACATGACCAGGGCTGTGGTGATGCTAACAGGTCATGTATCACAGAGTACATGACCAGGGCTGTGGTGATGCTAACAGGTCATGTATCACACAGTACATGACCAGGACTGTGGTGATGCTAACAGGTCATGTATCACACAGTACATGACCAGGACTGTGGTGATGCTAACAGGTCATGTCACTCACACACAGTACATGACCAGGACTGTGGTGATGCTAACAGGTCATGTCACTCACACAGTACATGACCAGGACTGTGGTGATGGTAACAGGTCATGTCACACACACAGTACATGACCAGGACTGTGGTGATGCTGACAGGTCATGTCTCACACACACACACAGTACATGACCAGGACTGTGGTGATGCTGACAGGTCATGTCTCACACACACACACAGTACATGACCAGGACTGTGGTGATGCTGACAGGTCATGTCTCACACACACACACAGTACATGACCAGGACTGTACTCACCTAATTGTACTCACCTAATTGTGCTTGCGGGGGTGAGCTTTGGCTCTTTGGTCCCGCCTCTCAACTGTCAATCAACAGGTGTACAGATCCTGAGCCTACTGGGCTCTATCATATCTACACTTGAAACTGTGTATGGAGTCAGCCTCCACCACATCACTGCCTAATGCATTCCATTTATTAACTACTCTGACACTGAAAAAATTCTTTCTAACGTCTCTGTGGCTCATCTGGGTACTAAGTTTCCACCTGTGTCCCCTTGTTCGTGTCCCACCCGTGGTGAAGAGTTTCTCTTTGTCCGCCCTGTCAATTCCCCTGAGATTTTGTAGGTGGTTATCATGTCTCCCCTTACTCTCTGTTTTCAGGGATTTGAGTTCAGCTCCTTTAGCCTTTCCTCGTAGCTCAATCCTCTCAGTTCCGGGACGAGCCTGGTGGCATACCGCTGAATCTTCTCTAACTTTGTCTTGTGTTTAACTAGGTATGGACTCCAGGCTGGAGCTGCATACTCCAGGATTGGTCTTACATAAGTGGTATACAGGTTCTGAAAGATTCCTTACACAAATTTCTAAAGGCATTCTTATGTTGGCCATCTAGCATATGCCGCTGATGATATTCTTTGATGTGGGCTTCTGGGGACAGGTTCGGTGTGATATCAACCCCCAGATCTTTCTCTCTATTTGACTCTTGTAGGATTTCCCCTCCCAATGATACCTTGTGTTTCAGCTCTCCTGCTCCCTTCTCCTAATTTCATCACCTTACACTTTCCCGAGTTGAACTTTAGCAGCCATTTTCTTNGGAGAACGGCTGGCATAGGCAAATTACTACTCTTGAATCTGGTTGACCAGGTTTGTGTTGGGCTAACACAGCACCTAAACCAACAGGACTAGCATCCACCGTTAACTCAGTGTCCATTGATGGATCAAAGTATGCAGCAGTCGCATTTCTACTAGTGCATCTTTCACAGCATCAAATGCATTTTGCTCGACATCGCTCCAGTACCATGATGCATTTTTCTTCAGGAGCTCACGTAGAGGCTTCGTAATGGTAGCAAAATCTGGAATGAAGCGAGAACAGTAGTTTGCCATTCCCAGAAAAACTATGTACTTCAGTGGATGTTGAAGGAGGTGCAGCATTCTTGATATCTGCAACTTTCTTAGGATCTGGAGACAGACCTTTGTCACTAAGTACATGTCCAAAGAATTCAATTTTATGTTGATTGAACTCACACTTTGCTCGGCTTAGCGTCAAATTCTTTCTCGTAAGCGTTGCAATGTTGCACGAAGAGCTTTGTCGTGTTCAGCTTGGGTACGGCCATAAACAATGATGTCATCAGACATGTTGTCAGCATTAGGTATATCTTGCAATACCTGGCTGGAATACTTCAGCAGCACTGTTAATACCAAAACTCAGGCGCTTGTACCTATACAGACCTCGATGTGTCGTAAACGTTGTGATGAATCGACTCTCATCATCAAGTTCAAGCTGATGATAGCCTTGTTTAAATCTAACTTGCTGAATACAGTTGCACCATTCAAGCGGTAAATCATATCATCTACAGTGGGTGTAGGATGGCGTTCACGCATTATTGCCTTGTTGGGAACACGCATGTCTACACAAATGCGTATCTCATCTGGATTCTTCGGCTTTGGTGGAGTGACAATTGGGCTTACCCATGGTGTTGGGCCTGTTACCGGTTCAATGATATCTAGTTCTATCAGCCTATCCAGTTCGGCATCGACTTTCTTGCGAGTATGGAATGGTTGTCGGCGATGTGGTTGGGCAACTGGAATTACATCTGGGTTGATATGCAGATGTACCTTGCTATCAGTATAACAACCTATGGATTTAAACCGATCAGAAAATTCAGCAACAATAGCATCAACATTGTTTGCAGATTCCACTGCTACAGCATTAGAAAGCTGAAGTAGCCCCAATTTGGTTGAAGTCTTGTAACTGAGTAAAGACTCCTTTGCATTCCTAACAACATGGAATGTAGTAATGAGCATTGCATTCTTTGACTTAATCTCTGCAGTGAAAGTTCCAATCACTGGTAAGGCTACCTTTGAAGCATAGGCAGTGGCTTTGCCATTGTAGTTTTCAAGCTTTGGGAACTGTTTTTTAAATTTTTCATAGTGGCACTCAGCAATGGTGTCAATGTTTGATCCAGTGTCAATGAGAATTTTGAGACAAATGCCAGCAATGTATACTATAGTCTCTGGGTTGTTTGGAAGATCATTCCATTTTGATTGATTGTACTCCATAAATATAATCACATTCACTGTCATCTGAGACTGGTTGTAATGAAATGTTGTCTTGTATATTATTAACATTCTTGATTTGAGGTGCAATATTGTGTTTGCCACCTCGACTCCTATGACTTGATCCTCGTACATTGCTTTTATTTATTGATTGTGGTTTCTTTAGTGCGGAACGACACATAGCACCAAAATGACCTAGTTTTCTACACTCATAGCACTTCTTACCTTGTGCAGGACAAACATTATCTTGGTGTGGGTAGTCTCCTCCACAATTGTAACATTTATTATTGACAACCTCTGATGTGAGTCGTTGTGACTGCTTGAGTCTTGTTCCATGACTCCAGTTGTGATGTGGTTCTCGGCTCAATTTAATGTTAGGTTGGCATGATATCTTCTATGATCATGGTGTACTCCCTGAACCTTACATACTTCATGACTGTTAGTAACAGTGGCAGAACGTTGTTGGCACTGCACTCCATGGCACGAGCATCACGTGCAGCATCTTCCATTCGACGAGCCATATCCAGTATCTTGGTAAGAGAACTTTCATCATCAACAAGTTCTAGAGCTCTTCGACGAAGACGTGTAGATGTGCATGTTTCAATTATTTGCTGTTTGATTTCTTTGTCAACATCAGCAAACTCACAATGGGTTGCTAAACCCTGCAGACGTGTATGGTATTGATCAACAGTTTCATTAGAGAGTTGTTTTGCTCTCCTGAAATGCATAATTTCCATAGCAGTATTTTGCCTTGGTTTGAAATGCTCAGTTAATTTGGCCTTGGCAGTGTCATAATCTTTGGCACCACCAGTATCTTTCAGTGTATCAAAGATGTCACAAACTCTATCACCTGCATATGAAGCAGAAAGGCACGCTTTCTTTCAGCACTTTTGATGTCAGAAACTATCAACAAATTTTCAAACCTTTTAAGCCATTTGACCCACCTCTGTGACAGGTTTGTCTGGTCACAGTCAGGATCAAATGCAGGAAACTGAGGTATATTTGCCATTTTTACTGAATAAATTTAAACTTATCACTTAAAATGTTCCTCAGAATATATAACACTTACTTCACTGTATATGTTATTCAAGAATTCACTGTAATTACTTTAATTTTGCAAAGCACACAAGCATTTTAATGCAAAAGTTCACAACAGTGCACAACACAGCAGCAACTGACTTCTTACCTAGCCCTTGTGTACATGTGTTGTTACTCCAACTCACAGCAGCACAGCAGTTGTTAGCAGTTGGTACAGCAGTTGGTACAGCAGTTGGTACAGCAGTTGGTACAGCAGTTGGTACAGCAGTTGGCAGCAGTTGGCTCACAGCGTGAAGAATTTTGTAGCACGGAGCGTCGTTTTGTAACCAAAACATCGGGTTTTGTACACTGCATGAAAGCGTCGTTTCGTACACAGCGTCGGCAGATTCCTCTATTCACAGCTTGTCAGCACAGCTTGGGTAGCACACAGCATTGGCCAGCACACAGCAACGGTCAGCACACAGCAACGGTCAGCACAAAGCATGGGGTATGGTGCTCACAGCTTCTCTTCCTCCTCCGGGCGCGTGAGGCAGCATGCTTCTTCCTTGTGTTTTGTTGAACAAAATACCTGCGTTCCCAGTTCATCCTCGTCGTCAGTGTGGTGTCTGTACATAGCTGAGATAGTCTTGGTAGTAAGGTTGATGTAAAGTCATTCCTGGTTACTGACTTTAATACTTATAAACGATTACATGACTATGGCTCCCAAGCTTGGCAGGCGTCCTGTGCGCTCCTGTTTACCTCCTCTAGTGGCGTCCAGCCGCCGCACATAGAAAACGGATGGTACCATTTTCTGTGAACATGACAAAGTCGACTAAGACTTTTTCCTCGATAGTACCCATGTAGAAGTTTGCAAACAGGACGCCTAGGGGGGAACCCATGGCGACCCCATCTACTTGCTTATACATGTGCCCATCCGGGCTCAAGAAGGGTGCCTCCTTAGTACAAGCTTGGAGTAGTTTCCTCAGGATATTTTCTGGCATGTCAAGAGGAGTACAGGCCGGGTCTCGATACACTCGGTCCACTATCATCCACTAAGGAAACAAACAAACATTCAAGAGAATGCTTTCCGCCCAATTTCCCTTACTAGCTGCATTTGCAAAACATTCGAGAGAATGGTCCTAAACCGTCTCCTCCATAGAATAAGAACCATGCTATCCCCCCAGATATATGGCTTCGTGCATGGAAGGAGTGTGCATCATTGCATCACCACCTTTCTTACCCTGCACACTGAAAAGTCATATACCACCTTCCTAGATCTTAAGTCTGCCTTTGATATTGCAAATAGACATGTTATCTTGAGTGAGCTTGCAAGAATGAATATTGGTGGTCGGCTTCTTTGTTGGATCAGGGATTACTTATCCAACAGGAAGTCATCTGTATTTTTCCAGGGGCATAGGAGTGTAACAAGAGACTTTGAACTAGGTACCCCGCAGGTTGGTGTCCTCAGTCCTACCTTATTTAATATCTTAATAAACACGCTGTTAAACTCTATACCGAGCAAACCCAGCGTCCACATCATTGGCTATGCTGATGATATAATGATACACACCAGTGGGTATGCTAACACGCAGAACACTCTTAACTCTGTATTAGACTCATATCAGGACCTAGGTTTAATTATCTCAGCAGAGAAAACAAAAATACTAAATCGGCGCCCACCCAGGAAGGGAGGAGCTGTTCGCAAGATGCAACTGTCTGATGGCTCCCAGCTTGACTATGTAAACAGATTCAAATACCTTGGCCTTGAGGTGCCACTGTATGGTCCTATTGTATTCAGACTCTGTCGTCAGTATAAAGAGAGGCTACAAGCTCTCAAGGCTGTTGCAGGTTATCACTCAGGCTATGGTGCCAATGTCAGATTTGTCAAAATGATGTACCTTGCATACATCAGATCTTTAGTGGATTATGCTGCACCTCTGCTTGTTTTGATGCCTGAAAGAAGGCTTGAAAAATTGCAGAACGAAGCCTTGAGGATAATCCTTGGGTGCCCTCGTACCACAAAGATACTTAATATGAGAAAGGAACTTAATATTCCGAGCGTTGTTGATCGTGTTACTGAAATTAACTGCCAAATTGGTATAAAAATGCTTAGGCTAACTCAACCTAATCCTTGCACAGAAGCCCTCCAGAATTACTTTATTGAAGATCAGCATTGTTCCAAATGGATAACAAAAACTGGAACTCAACTCAGAATGTATCAGATTCATGATTTGTACCAAGAGAAACAACAACGGCACTTTCCTGCACCGTGAGAGATTACACCATTTCCAGTTTTAATTCCTCCCTTTCCACCCAAGAAGCAAATTAGAGTTCAGCCCAAGCTTCGTTTTGAGGCAAAGCTCAACGCCTTAAGCCATATTGATGCTCTGTCCACAGAGCAGTCTCTCTCTCAAATCATATACACTGATGGTTCCCTACACCGCCCCACGGGTGCAGCTGGAAGTGCAGTTGTTCTGACAATGGGCGATGGCTTGTACTTTGAGTGGGGAGTCCGTATAAACAACTGGGCCTCTACCCTTCAGACTGAACTATTTGCCTTGCTCCTTGCACTGAAATGTGTACAAGTCTCCAAACTTGATACATTAATTGTAAGTGACTCCTTATCATCCATAAATGCTCTCAACTCTTTAAGACATAACTGTAACATGCTCGTGTCCGAAGCAAGACACAAATACAACAAAATTATTTAGGATGGTAACAGAGTCCATTTCATGTGGCCTCCATCTCATGTTGACCTCCGAATGCATGATAGAGCTGATAAGTTAGCCAAAGAATCTGCCTTTAAAGGAGCCGTTGAGTGTAACCTTGGATTGTCAATGAGCAATCTGAGAGCAGCAGTGCACCGAGAACTTCAACAAGATCTTGTAGATCTGAGGGCAAAGTGAAATTGACACCAGTAATTCCATCTATCATCATACTATCATGCAAGAGGAGCCACACATCTATGGATCATCCAATAAAATCAGCAGACTTCTAGATGTTACTACTGCTCCGCTTAGACTCGGTTACAAGTATCTCTGGGAATTCTCATTATCTGCTGATGTAGACCTAACCAAATCTAAACTGTGTCAACAAAATTAGTCGCACACCCTCCGTCACTATGTGATGGATTGCGAAAAGATACGTGAATTTAGAGACAATTCTATAACCAATGTTCCAGCGATGTGTAAATATTTCATTCAAAATGATCTGCTACCAGAAATTTTAGCCAAATATCCCCAGTTTGCTAACTGTAGGTAGTAACTAAGTGATTGTATCTTATCCACCGCTGCCCACTGGATGGGGGGCGGTGTGCAGGACAAACATATAAATTGTGACACTAGCTCTCCGCATATGTCAATTGCTTAATTTAGAACCTGTATTTGAGGTCGATCTCGAACCCATTGTTGATGTGACGACTTATATTGATTTTTGTAACTAGCTCATCAAGATTGTAACTTGCTTAGCTAAATGAATTGTGGGGTTCAGTCCCTGAGCCCATTATGTGCCTCTGTAACCCTTTCCACTACCGCCCACGGGTGTGGTATGGGGTGCATAATAAATGAACTAAACTAACTAACTATATATATATATATATATATATATATATATATATATATATATATATATATATATATATATATATATATATATATATATATATATATATATATATACATATATATGTCGTACCTAGTAGCCATGATGCACTTCTCGGCCTACTATGCAAGGCCCTATTTGCCTAATAGGCCAAGTGATTTTCTTTACTTTCAATAAATTGTTTCCGATTAGTATATTTGAATTATTATTATATATTATATTAAATTTAAACCAGGAGACTTCGTGTTGGCATATTTTCCTATCCCAGGTTCTCCATTGCAAAATAAGTTTTCAGGACCATACCGCATCAAGGAGTGCAGAAATAACCACAACTACGTTCTTGAGACTCTAGATAGGCGTATAAAGGTATTCCCCCCACTGTATTAATATCACTCTCCACTTTCAAAGATCCATACCTCCACAGTGAGACCTTCCCTGCTTCTCCTCCGGAAAGCTCGACTCTTAGTCATTGCCTTCCAACTCGGAAATCCTTAATGATCTTCATATCAATTTACAGGGCTATAAGAGTGCTCCTTTGCTATGTTCTGAACCCATTCTCGCCTCGCCAGATATCACGAAACCTTTCATCCTCCATGTCGACGCAAGTGGCACCGGCATCGGGGGCGTCCTAATGCAACAACGAGGCGAGAGGTTCTTCCTGTTAGCTACTATAGCTACAAGTTGAAGCCTCACCAGAAGAACTACAGCACTATCGAAAAGGAACTTCTCTCCATCGTCCTGAACTTACAGCACTTTGAATCTTACCTACAAGGTACTCGGTCTACCACCATCTACTCGGACCACAATCCCCTACGCTTCCTGCAGCAAGCCCAATTCAACAATCAACGACTTCTACGATGGGCTTGTATCTGCAGAATTTCAACCTGGAGATCTACATCAAGGGTTCTGACAACATCATAGTAGACGCCCTCTCCAGAGTCTATGAGGTAGAGGCAGCTACACATACCACTCTACCATCTGAAGAAGTAACTTGACCCGTAAGAGCAGGCTTCGGGGAGAGTTGTGACGGTAATCTCTTTCAAGGGAGATTGAGCCTGCTCTTCCTTACATAAAGTTACTCATATACATACAACAATAAGATGCTACCTTCAAGATACGTATACCAGTAGCACAAAATGTTTTGACCGGGGGGTAAAACGTACCCTAAACTCGCTTCTCTCCACACTCCCTCCTGCCGGCTCGCCACCGTCGTCAACCACCAAACTTCCACTCCAGCCAGCGCTCTTCCCAATTGGTGGATCAACGACTGTCCTCGACGCCAGAAAGAAATAAGAATAAGAAAGAATAAGAAATTTAAATAAATAAGTATGTGTGTTTGCGTTTATAATATGTCCAGTAGGACATGACAACGAAATTGTGGACGTGGCTGCCTTGTTGGAGGGGAGACCTGAAGTGGACCTGTGTAATACCTGTGAGTTGGTGGAAATGTAGCTAGACGTGATCAACTGTTGTGTTGCCAGATGTCATCCCTTATTTATAATAATACAACTCTTAGTTACACATTATTAAAGCATGTTATACTTTAGTTATTTTATGTACACAAATTAAAACATTATAGTATAATGTTTATGTCTGTTTCAGAACGATTACTTTCGTCATAAGTATTTCGTTATGTATAATTAATCGTTAGCTATTCCCTTGTTGAGGCGGATGGAGGGGGACTGGTGTTTGTGAGGAGCACTGAAACATTCAGTAGCGACGGGGTAGTTGACTGATAAACATCTCAGATAAGTTTTTTCTTTTTATTGTTAAAACAAAGTAAAACAGCGTACATTCAACCATATAAAACAGTAAAGCATAGAATAACAAGGAACACATAATGACAACAACACAAAACAAGTAACACAGAGCAACATAACATAAAAAGGAAAACAAAGAACAAAAAAGTACATTGGAAAGTACATTAAATACATATAAAAACAGCTAGTCAAAACAGCAAAAGCAGTGATCCATAAGGCACAAACAAACATGAGAACAACAGAAAGGAAACATAAAACAGAAAAACAAATAAGCGCACAACAGGAAACATAAAAAAGACACAGAATGACATGGTACAAAACAAATACAAATCTAGTAACAAGCTAGCCTGAAGGGCTACACAAGCATTACTACAAGCCAAGACAGACAGGAAATCATAACCAGAACACACAGGAACCGGCAAACACACACACACACACATACAAACAGCCCAAAAACAACACAAGCAACAGAACACAACACACTCACAGCACAGCACAGCACAACCAAAAAAAAGTGCACTCAGAACACACACACAAGCACACCACCCAACAGGGCGAAACCAAACACGGAGACAAACCAGACGTAGAACCGCAGACACGGTAACAAAATAAACAGAAATAGAGTATGCAAGTAAACACGGGCACTAACGATACTTGTCCAGAAACTCCTTGGCTGGGAAGCGCAAGCAGTACGCCTCCCAGATCAGCTGGACGTCTTCGGACACTGGTCTACCAGGAGACGCACAAGGCCGAGGCATCCAATCAGGCACCCCATAAATAAACCCCTTCAACCTCGTTACCCAAATAGTCGACGAGCATCACGGGCCCTCACGCACCCGGTGGTCCCAAACGAGGTCCAAAACCCGCGACTTAGGGACCACGCTCCCGTCGGCCGCGAGACCAGGGAAGAGGTCCACACTAGGTGGTTTTGCACTGGTATCGGCACTGGGAGGTTCTCCGGGCGCCGCACAGGGCTTTGTACCGACTGGCTCACGAGGCTTCTCACGAGGCCTCTCACGAGGCTTCACACAAGGGGAACCCGCAGAGGACACAGACGAGTCGGGGCCCCCGCCACCGAGCATAGGAGCAGAGGCACCTTGGAGCACATCCTTCCGTAAAACCACGACCAGGTCCCGTTCGGCTGGAGCAACCTCCCACCGTGGGGAGTCACCAGCAGCAGGCATAGGGGACGACTCCAGAGGCATCATACCTGGAAACACAAACCGAAACTGTCTCTATTTTCCGCTTGTTACAACTTGTAATAAAGTTGTTAAATCTTGGCTTAACGTGTTTATGACGTATTAGAACGTTGTTACAACTTGCTATATTGGTTGTTATAACTGGTTAGGAGGTGTTAAAACTTGTGCAAACGTTGTACCAACGTCGTAGTTTCGGTGTGTGTTTGGCGGGATATATATAGAGCCCCCCACAGCACCGCCAACCTCGGCAGGAGACGTTGGATCAACGAACTCTTCCACCTCCACCCAAGGCACTGAGACGGGCTGCCGGTCATCTGAGCTATCACCCCCATAATCCTGTAACACAGCAGAACACTCCGATGGACGTGCCTTCAAGGCCCAGCCCCTGAGAACCACAGCCTCCACGGCCGGGGGCACCGGACCGCACACCGCAGGAGACTCCACGCCGCTAACATCCAAAGGGACAGGAGACGCCACATGTAGGGACGGAGCAGGCACGGCCGGCCGAGACGGAACGGGCTGGAGCGACAAGGGCAGGGACGTCGGAGGCAGGGAAGCCGGTGGCAGGGGCGGGGCGGCCTCAACCCCCACGTCAACATCCACACCACCATCCAACACCGGGGCAGAAACCAGCAGGGAATCAACACCCGGACCATCACGGCGAGACAGGTCCGGGGCCGACAGCGGGGGAAAATCCTCCTCCTGGAAGAAGTTAACAGGGGTGACCCGGCGCCCTTCACACCCCGCGGCCAGGTGACCCGGTAGGCCGCAGTGGAAACAAGTCCGAGGTTGTCCTGCGTGAAAAACACGAATCGGGAACCTCAACAGCATGATGGAGGACGGCACAGAATCCCGGAGGCGCATGGTGAGAGTGCAGGTCCCACACGGGACCCCCTTCCATCTCCCGGTAGGGACAGCATTCATCCTCACAAGTAGAATCTGCCCAAACTGGGCAAAGTACCGACGTAGGAGATCCTCAGGGAACTCAAAAGGCATCCCATGAACTGCCGCATACGTCGTGGCTCCACAACGGTCGGAGAGGGTTACCGACCCACCATCTCCAGGAAGATCGAATGAGCGCCCATCATAGCGCGTGACGAGACCTTGATAAATCGCCGGAGAGTTGAACTTGACTATCGCCCGCCGGCCGGCAAGCAACTGCACACCACATACAGACTCCACTGGGACACATAACATATCAATCATTACCACCTCCACAGCGTGGTACGAAGCAATCCCAGAAAACTCCAGGCCAATGGAACCCTGCCTGGAGACAGGGGGCACAGGCCCCCCTATGATTGCAGACCGTCACGGCCCCAAGGACCCCTCAGCAAAAACACGGGACACAAGCCACTTCAGCAGCGATACCCAGGTCCTCACTCCTCGCCGGGTCAACAACAACTCTCAGATAAGTAGTAGTGTATTTGTTGTTCAGTAGGAAGTGATAATATTATTTGTGGAGACACATATGTTTGAAAGCCATTTCGTATTATATATTAATGCGTTATTATTACTCATTTAAAGAATCAGTGATATTAAAATATGTGTTATTAGTAGTAGTAGTAGTAGTAGGCATCCTTCAGTCTCGGGAGACTATGGAGTTGCGCCTTGGTTGTCAATCCTGGTGCAGCGTCTGGTGTGACTGATGAGGCCAATCCGAGAGTGGCAGTCCATCCCACACCGAGCACAAACGAAGTCCGATTCTGGTCTGTCTTCCTGGCTATTGGCTTTCCTTCTCTGTCTCTTTGCCTCCGATTCCTTGGCAAGTGACTCCTCGAACTTGGAGAGACCTCTTTGAACAGACTGCCTCCAGGCTGAACGGTCTGCAGCCAGTGTCTCCATATAGCAAGATCGACGTCCATGGCTTTCAGGTCCCTCTTACATACGTCTTTGTACCGTAGCTGGGGCTTGCCTGTTGGACGCTTTCCCTGCATCAACTCTCCATACAGGAGATCCTTGGGGATCCTGCCGTCGCCCATTCGCACAACGTGCCCGAGCCAGCGCATTCGTCTCTGTTTCAGCATTGTGTACATGCTGGTGATTCTTGCTCTCCCCAAGACGTTGTTGTTTGTCACCTTGTCCTGCCAGGTGATGTCCAAGATGTGTCGAAGGCAGCGCATGTGGAAGGCATTCAGCTGTCTTATTGCTGTATGTGTTATTATATACATGCTTGTTCACTTATCCTTTTATTGTTTAATTAAATCAAGTTGTACCAACTAGTAGCAAACTGGTGTATTAACCTATGTACAGTGACATTACCCCTAGATCGATGTATATGCCATTTGCTAATAATGCACGAGCTTTAATAAACTATGACTGGTAACACACACGTCTTGCTACGTACTAGTAGTATATGAAGCACACGTCGTCCCCCCATACTAGATGGAGCACTCGTTGTGTCCCATACTATTAGTATATGAAGCATATAGTGTTCCCAGTACTAGAACAAGTACCATAATGAAGCACACGTTGTGACTTGTGCTAGATGAAGTACACGTTGTGACCTATGCTAGATGAAGCACACATCGTGCCCAGTACTAGATGAAGCACACGTTGTGACCTGTGCTAGATGAAGCACACATCGTGCCCAGTACTAGATGAAGCACACGTCATGCCCCGTAGTAGTGGAATCCGTGCCTTCCCATCCCACTCCTTGTATGGAAATCAGATAAGGAAATCAGAAGCGGGGTGCCACTTAGTGCCACTCCATATTAGGCCATCTGGGGGGAGGGTAGTAGTGATCAAGATAACTAATGTATATAGCTGTATGGATATGTTCATTTATACAGTCTTCCCATCCCACTCCTTGTATGGAAATCAGATAAGGAAATCAGAAGTGGGGAGCCACATAGTGCCACTCCATATTGGGTCATCTTGGTAGTAGTGGTCAAGATAACTGATGTATATAGCGGTATGGATATGTTCATTTATACAGTAGTAGTAAGACAGTATATTTAAGTAAAAAAAATGAATTTATTGTATACTAAACACGGGTGAGAGCCAGCCACACCCCCCCCCACATTCCCCTATGGGACGGGTGTAACAAAAAAAAACAGGTTAGTCTGAGTAGAGGTGGGGTCCCCCACCCTCCCTCATACTGTGTGACCTTGAGTGAACCGTAAGAGGGTCAACGCCCTCCTGACACACTTATAGTTCAGTCCCATATCGTACTTGGTGGCCTTGGGTGGTGCAGCCGTACCCTTCCTTGTACCTAATGGCCTTGACTTCACCTGGGGGGGCTCGTGTAGATTCTATATATATATTTATAAGAGCATTTAAGGAGTATTAAAAATCAAAGAATTTTATTAATGCTTTATTAGGTAAAATCACAACAATGATGTATAAGAAGTTAATTATAATAGTTAATTGTAGTTATGGGCCCCTCTCTCTTATTCCTCACTCCACCCCCACCTCCCCATCCTCATCTGAGTAGAATTCTGATGTCTCTCCGTCTGTGGTGAGTGGGGGAAGGCCTTGACCCCCACCCCCCTCTCTTGGGGGTGAGGGGCGAGTTGGGTGGAGGCCTTTTGGATGAGTTTCCCCCCAGTCACATCTGAAGTGTTTTGGAAAGAGATGTGGAAAATAATTTATGATGGTTAAAAGGTTTTTTATAGCTCCATATGTTTTTATTGGAAAAATATTTATTTCCTTCTAAGAATGGCTAGTACATACCTCTCTCCCAACAGGGGCGACCTTGAGTCCTCTAAAGCAGGTATTGTCAAGTAGGCTACGTAACAGCCTCTTGGTTGGGGGAGATCTCCCTTGTAGAATTACTACTTTACAAAAGTGGACCGGTCCCAAGAATTGCACTGGGGGGAAAAAATAAGAATGTAAAATAGAGGATGTACAATCTTTTTTTTTAATGAGGGAAAAAAATAAATCTTTACCAGAAAGTGAGGGTAATACTAACCAGGTCCCTCAAGGACTTCAATCTTCCCTGTAGTTGTTTGGGGGGAGACACCTTCCATTGTAGGATGTTTGAGGTTGTTTTGTCTTCTGGAGAGGTTGTGGGTTGGAGGTGTTTTTATAGACCGTACTTCCTATTAGGTAGGTTGCCTAGCTAACAAAAATATTCTCTACACCACCTATAAGAACCAACCCCTACTCCCCTACAAATGTCCTAAGACAATGTTGTTTCATAGGAAAATATCGTCTCGCATAAGCGAGGGCTCGCTTATCGTTTAATTTTAAAGTAACGCTGGAAAATACTTTATGGAAGTAATGTACCGATGAAGGCAACCCCAGATGACTTATTCTGTGAACAAACATGATGCAATAGAGTCCACAAGCGAGAGTAAAATCGCTTTGGAGTCTGTACCACATTCCATACACCTCTGTTATTTTGTTAGTTTTAATAAATCCTTGAAAATAATGCCCGTAAGTAACCACCGACATTGCATAACTATCGAAAAAAAACATTCGACATTTAACTTTATCAACATAAATAGCACCCAATGACCCATGGTTAATCTACTGTGTGACGGTAAAATATTACTTATGAAGACGATAGGTTTTCTTGACGAGATATTTAAATATTCAACCTCATCCGCGTTGTAACACCCCAGGTAGATGACTCGATCCCCTAGATTATTTTTTAAATTAATATTTATATCATAACAATTCATTATGTTTTTTAAGCTCGCACGTCACATAGAACAGTTCTTTGTCCATCGATGGATAGTACTCCTGTCGTTTCTCCAAACAGTAAAAACCAGTCTGTTATATGTAACACCACTACCAAATTCAAGCTCATACGCAAGTTGCCAGATTTCTCCACAGGGAGGGAATCTTTTGTTTGAATGGTGCTTAAGTCAAAGGCGATATTGATCTCCCCTTATTAAAT